>JARSSU010031346.1:0-24643 GCA_029619165.1 Eurosta solidaginis
CTGGGCCGCCATTCCAAAAACGCCCTATTTCAGAGACTGTTTGAAGAACGCCCTTTCTCAGAATTTGTTTTAGAACCGCACTAGCTATTTTCATAATTGAATTTGAGCTAAGATTGATCGTTTTTTGAGACAAGTTCTGAGATAGTGCGTTCTTTAACCAAACTCTGTGATGGGCCGTTTTTGAAACAAATTTTGAAATTGGCACTATTCAAAAGCTTTCTTTGGTAAGGCATTTTCAAAAAGGCAACCGAAATAGGGTGATAGTCTAATCAGCAGTTGATATATTCTACGAAAGTTGAGTTTGTATGTTATTCGTGTGATTCGTGTGACTTTCTGATCGAATTTTTCCTAACTTATTTTATTTTATTTTATTTTATATTATTTTTATACTCAGTTGAGCAGAGCTCACAGAGTATATTAACTTTGATTGGATAACGGTTGGTTGTACAGGTATAAAGGAATCTAGATAGATATAGACTTCCATATATCAAAATCATCAGTATCGAAAAAAAATTCGATTGAGCCATGTCCGTCGTCCGTCCGTCCGTCTGTCCGTTAACACGATAACTTGAGTAAATTTTGAGGTATCTTGATGAAATTTGGTATGTAGGTTCCTGGGCACTCATCTCAGACCGCTATTTAAAATGAACGATATCGGACAATAACCACGCCCACTTTTTCGATATCGAAAATTTCGAAAAATCGAAAAAGTGCGATAATTCCTTACCAAATACGGATAAAGCGATGAAACTTGGTAGGTGAGTTGAACTTATGACGCAGAATAGAAAACTAGTAAAATTTTGGACAACGGGCGTGGCACCGCCCACTTTTAAAAGAAGGCAATTTAGAAGTTTTGCAAGCTGTAATTTGGCAGTCGTTGAAGATATCATGATGAAATTTGGCAGGAACGTTACACTTATTACTATATGCCTGTTTAATAAAAATTAGCAAAATCGGAGAACGACCACGCCCACTTTTAAAAAAAATTTTTTTTTAATTCAAATTTTAAAAGAAAGTTAATATCTTTACAGTATATAAGTAAATTAGTCAACATTCAACTCCAGTAATGATATGCTGCAACAAAATACAAAAATAAAAGAAAATTTCAGAATGGGCGTGGCTCCGCCCTTTTCATTTAATTTGTCTAGGATATTTTAATGCCATAAGTCGAACAAAAATTTACCAATCCTTGTGAAATTTGGTAGAGGCTTAGATTCTAGGACGATAACTGTTTTCTGTGAAAAAGGGCGAAATCGGTTGAAGCCACGCCCAGTTTTTATACACAGTCAACCGTCTGTCCTTCCGCTAGGCCGTTAACACGATAACTTGAGCAACAATCGATATATCTTTACTAAACTCAGTTGACGTACTTATCTGAACTCACTTTGTATTGGTGTAAAAAATGGCCGAAATCCGACTATGACCACGCCCACTTTTTCGATATCGAAAATTACGAAAAATGAAAAAAATGCCATAATTATAA
This sequence comes from Eurosta solidaginis, assembly GCA_029619165.1. Classification (NCBI taxonomy): domain Eukaryota; kingdom Metazoa; phylum Arthropoda; class Insecta; order Diptera; family Tephritidae; genus Eurosta; species Eurosta solidaginis. The sequence goes on from JARSSU010031346.1 coordinate 1,484, forward strand.
CCAAATACGAAAAAGGGATGAAACATGGTAATTGTATTAGTCTATTGACGCAAAATATAACTTTAGAAAAAAACTTGGTAAAATGGGTGTGACACCTACCATATTAAGTAGAAGAAAATGAAAAAGTTTTGCAGGGCGAAATCAAAAGCCCTTGGAATCTTGGAAGGAATACTGTTCGTGGTATTACATATATAAATAAATTAGCGGTACCCGACAGATGATGTTCTGGATCACCCTGGTCCACATTTTGGTCGATATCTCGAAAACGCCTTCACATATACAACTAAGGGCCACTCCTTTTTAAAACCCTCATTAATACCTTTAATTTGATACCCATATCGTACAAACACATTCTAGAGTCACCCCTGGTCCACGTTTATGGCGATATCTCGAAAAGGCGTCCACATATAGAACTAAGGCCCACTCCTTTTTAAAATACTCATTAACACCTTTCATTTGATACCCATATCGTACAAACAAATTCTAGAGTCGCCCCTGGTCCACCTTTATGGCGATATCTCGAAAAGGCGTCCACCCTAAGAACTAAGGCCCACGCCCTTTTAAAATACTCATTAACACCTTTCATTTGATACCCATATCGTACAAACAAATTCTAGAGTCACCCCTGGTCCACCTTTATGGCGATATCTCGAAAGGCGTCCACCTATAGAACTAAGGCCCACGCCCTTTTAAAATACTCATTAACACCTTTCATTTGATACCCATATTGTACAAACGCATTCTAGAGTCACCCCTGGTCCACTTTATGACGATATCTCGAAAAGGCGTCCACCTATAGAACTAAGGCCCACTCCCTTTTAAAATACTCATTAACACCTTTCGTTTGATACCCATATTGTACAAACCATTCTAGAGTCACCCCTGGTCCACCTTTTATGACGATATTCCGAAAAGGCGTCCACCTATAGAACTAAGGCCCACTCCCTTTTAAAATACTCATTAACACCTTTCATTTGATACCCATATAGTACAAACCAATTCTAGAGTCACCCCTGGTCCACCTTTATGGCGATATTCCGAAAAGGCGTCCACCTATAGAACTAAGGCCCACTCCCTTTTAAAATACTCATTAACACCTTTCAGTCTTTGATACCCATATTGTACAAACACATTCTAGAGTCACCCCTGGTCCACCTTTATGGCGATATCTCGAAAAGGCGTCCACCTATAGAAACTAAGGCCCACTCCCTTTTAAAATACTCATTAACACCTTTCGTTTGATACCCATATTGTACAAACGCATTCTAGAGTCACCCCTGGTCCACCTTTATAACGATATTCCGAAAAGGCGTCCACCTATAGAACTAAGGCCCACTCCCTTTTAAAATACTCATTAACACCTTTCGTTTGATACCCATATTGTACAAACGCATTCTAGAGTCACCCTGGTCCACTTTTATAACGATATTCCGAAAAGGCGTCCACCTATAGAACTAAGGCCCACTCCCTTTTAAAATACTCATTAACACCTTTCATTTGATACCCATATTGTACAAACAAATTCTAGAGTCACCCCTGGTCCACCTTTATGGCGATATCTCGAAAAGGCGTCCACCTATAGAACTAAGGCCCACGCCCTTTTAAAATACTCATTAACACCTTTCATTTGATACCCATATTGTACAAACGCATTCTAGAGTCACCCCTGGTCCACTTTTATAACGATATTCCGAAAAGGCGTCCACCTATAGAACTAAGGCCCACTCCCTTTTAAAACACTTATTAACACCTTTCGTTTGATACCCATATTGTACAAACGCATTCTAGAGTCAACCCTGGTCCACTTTTATAACGATATCCGAAAAGGCGTCCACCTATAGAAACTAAGGCCCACTCCCTTTCAAAATACTCATTAACACCTTTCATTTGATACCCATATTGTACAAACAAATTCTAGAGTCACCCCTGGTCCATCTTTATGGCGATATCTCGAAAAGGCGTCCACCTATAGAACTAAGGCCCACGCCCTTTTAAAATACTCATTAACACCTTTCATTTGATACCCATATCGTACAAACAATTCTAGAGTCACCCCTGGTCCACCTTTATGGCGATATCTCGAAAAGGCGTCCATCTATAGAACTAAGGCCCACTCCCTTTTAAAATACTCATTAACACCTTTCATTTGATACCCATATCGTACAAACAAATTCTAGAGTCACCCCTGGTCCACCTTTATGGCGATATCTCGAAAAGGCGTCCACCTATAGAACTATAGCCCACTCCCTTTTAAAATATCATTAACACATTTCATTTGATACCCATATCGTACAAACAAATTCTAGAGTCAGCCTGGTCCACCTTTATGGCGATATCCCTAAATGGCGTCCATCCATAGAACTATAGCCTACCCTCTCTTAAAATACTCTTTAATACCTTCCATTTGATACACATGTCATACAAACACATTCCAGGGTTACCCTAGGTTCTTTTTACAACATGGTGATTTTCCCTTACTTTGTCTCCACACATATCTCAACCGAGTATGTAATGTTCGGTTACACCCGAACTTAGCCTTCCTTTACTTATTTTATTTTATTTCAATTTATTTTACATTTATGCGTATTTTTTATTTTATTTTATTTTATAATAATTTATTTTATTTTATTTTATAATCAAATTTATTTTATTTTGTAATATTTTATTTTTTTTTATTTTGTTTTGTTTTATATTATTTTATTTTTTATTTATTTTATTTTTATTTGGTTCTATGTATTTTATTATATTTTGTATTTTACCTTGTTTTATTTTATTTTATTGTGTTTTATTTTTATTATAGTTTATATTTTTTATTTATTATTTATTTATTTATATATATATATATAATTCATTTCATTCGATTTTCATTTCATTTTATTTTACTTTATTTTATTTTCCTATATTTTATTTTATTTTGTTTTGCTTCATTTTATTTTATTTTATTTTATTATTGATATTAGAGAAAAATTATAAGGTTTAAAAACGGCGATGGTCCCTAGGACATGTTTCTGATTTCACTTCTTCATCAGCTGCCTTCTCGAGAGCTGCGTACTGAACTCAAAATCTCCAACATTCATACTTTATACTAGTGTAAAGGCAGATGACTTTATCCACTCTGCCATATGAATTCCCCGCTGCTAGCTTTGCAATTGGTCCCTAAGTATTGCCTTTTTTGTTATTATTCCTTTATACACCATTAAGTAAATACTAATTCTATATTTTTTTAATCCTGTGTGGAATACTTATAGGCGCGCTCTCAAGAGCTTATTAACATTGGATTCAAAGTTGAAATAAAATATGAAACTTAACTGGGGAAACTAAATATTAAATTCAATATTCCCAAAACAATAAAACTAATTTTATTAAGTGCCAAAATGTCACAAATTTCCTTGCTGCTGCTTTAACTCACAAATGGAAACATAACGGTTAAGCACTATAATATGTAAATAATCACATTTCGTTAATTTCATATAATTTGACACGTTTTATGTCAAAGGAATAACAAATCACAGTAAACAAACGATAAACAGAAGCAAACAAGCAATCTTTAAGCATACACACGACAACATCGCACGCCTAAGTAATTTTCGTTGTAATTTTGGGTGCGTGTTATAAAATAATTTCCCAGGATAATTGCAAATAAATTTAATGCTAGGTGGACCTGAGCTTATTATTTTTGACTTGTATTTACATGAACTTTTCTTGTGTAAGAAAATTCAGTAAAAGTTTGCTTAGCAACTTTTTACTCATGACATTTACTTGCTTTTCTTTTGTAACTTTTCTTCTTTTGTTTTTGCTTATCTTGCAGAAAAGTAAAAGTTCTTGTCTTGACTCAATAGCACGTTTACGTTGTTTATTTAAGTTTGTCCAAATAAAAACAAAGTAAAAAGAAATCAAGAAAAACAAGTAAGGACGGACTTCATACCATTCATGAATGTGGCTGAACAATAATATTATTCCATTCGTAATCTCCAAATAATGCGCTGTATAAGATAAGAAATATATGAATATAAAAAAATAGCAAAAAACCCCCTTATCTGAACGATCGGTTGTATGGGATATACATTATATATAGCTCCGTTCGAAATAATTTTACTGGAAATCTTCTATGATATATTAGAATAAATATCACCAAGTTTAACGTTTTTATATTGGAAATTAAGGGAGAAATGGCTAAAAATCTTTCTATCTGAGTGATCGGTTGTATGGGATGTATATTATATATATAGCTCCGATCAAAGCGATTTCAGAAAATTTTCTGATATACTAAAATATATATCACCGAGTTTCACGTTTATACTTTCTGAATTGCGGCAGGAATGACCAAAATCGTCTTATCTGAACGATCGTTGTATGGGAGTTATATGTTATAGTGGTCCGATCCTACCGGATCTGACAAATGTCTAATATAATACAAAAATACATCCTTGTGCCAAATTTCATTGAGATATCTCAAAATTTGAGGCACTAGTTTGCGTTCAAACAGACAGACGGACGGAGGGACATGGGTATATCAACTCAGTTCGTCGCCCTGATCAATTCGGTATACTTAATGGTGAGTCTATCTTCTATATTTCTCTACGTTACAAACATCGGACCAAAGTTAATATACCCCTTCACGTTCATGAAAGGTATAAAAATAATAATAATTTACTACGTACCCTATTCAGCTAGCATTAAATCATAGTCTCCCAGAAACCCTCGCATGCTGCAGCAATTAAAATAATAAGAAAATTACGAAAAGTTAGCAAGTTTTGTTTTTCTTTGCGCTCTCATACTCTCATTCACATTGTACATAACTATTTTACTTTCAAATGCCAGCACAGGAACTAAAGTAAATTTTTGTTTGTTGTCACAATATATAAAGCATACACTTAGGCGCTAAGCAAGCAACACAAGCTATGTAAGACGGCAGCTGCACATGCATACTAAAAGCAAAAACACTTTTCATTGGTGTGAGTTAAATTAATATGCATGACCAATGTTGGACAACTGTAACAACACACAAACAAACCTCTGCTGTGAAAGCACTTCAGTTTAAAAAATACTCAACGCCTCAAAATATGTAATGCAAAAATTTATACAAGTTGAGTTTGTTTAGCAATTGAATTGTTTTTGACTGTTTGTTTGTTGTTAAAAAAGATATCGAGTTCATTATTTGGGTATTAAATTTACATTTTGTAGCATTAATATTAATAATTTTTTCATGTCGCTCTTTCCTTTGAAATTATGAATTTTATTCACATTATGCTTTGTGAAGATAATAGCACATACTTTTGTTATTGTTGTTGTTGCTGTGTCTACCACAGTGGCTTTATATTTACAATTTTTTGTTTTTTTTTGTTTATTTGTTTGCGAGGGCTTATGTTTGTTTATCAGGGGCGTATTTGTATGGTACTTAAAAAATATGTTGTATACTTTTTGGCGCATGCTAGTGATGGTTGGCAAATGTGATGTGGAGTAATATTGTATTTTTAACGTGCTGTTTTTAGTAAGGCGGCCGCCGTGGTGTGATGGTAGCGTACTCCACCTACCACACCGAAGATCCTGGGTTCACGCCCCGGGAAAAACAATATAAGAATTTTTGAAACAAGTTTTTTCAATTAGAAGACAATTTTTTTAAGCGGGGTTGCCCCTCGGCATTGTTTGGCAAGCACTCTAAGTGTATTTCTGCCATGAAAAGCTTCTCAGTGAAAATTCATCCGCCAATTTGTAGGCAAAACTAAAAGGAGCACGACGCAAATTGGAAGAGAAGCTCGGCCTAAAATCTCTTCGGAGGTTATCGCGCCTTACATTTATTTTTTGTTATACTTTTTTATGTTGGATGAGTTGCTAGGCTACGGATTGACTGCGTATATGTATATAATTTGTAATACCAAAGGGGAACTTTCCTTTAACCTTAAACAACACAGACCAACAAAATTTCAGAAAAAGTACAGATCCAGAAATGAGTTAATTCTTTTCGAAAGGTCTTCGGTTCATTTAATCTGAATATCGAATCAGATTTCTAGTTTTGCTTCTTGTTTAGAGATATTCTAAGATAAAGACACGAAGATCGCGTTTTCAAGAGGCGTGCTTAATTAAATTCTGGAAATCCTCAGGTCAGAAGCAACGAGGGTAGATGCAAACGCCGGCCGTTTAGTTATTCTGATCACAGATACATCCCCGCGATCGATTAGCGAGCTCAAGGACACCGAATTTGGCGGTATTCCGCAATTGGCAGTAGAAAAAGGGCTGGGAGTAAGTATACCAAAACAGAACTTGTGCTATTCGAAGAAAAACTCCATCCTTTGACTTACCGAGGCTAAAAAGCACAACAAAAAACTATCTTTCGAACCCAAATATCTTGGAATGATTCTCGACTCTAAGTTAAGCTAGAAAGGGAACTCTTAGGTGAGATTAAAAAAAAAGCTCCGAACACAATCTATGCCCGCAAAGGAAATTTCGTGGGGAAAGGGGGACTGCCACCGAATATCATCCGTGGTTTGGTCAACATTATCATTAAAACCATGCTCACGTATAGAGCTGTTGTCTGGTGGAAGGCGCTAAACGAAAAGAGCAACCAACAGAAGGTTGGGAATGTGCAAAAGCTAGCATGCCCGGAAATATCATGCGTAGTGGACAGCGCACCCCAGGAAGGGTTAAATCAAATTTTTGACTTTATACCTCTACAAATGTTCGTGCCGGGTTTTGGCTCCATGACTATGAAATCTAACATGTGGAAATCAACCGAATACGAATACGCGACGATATTAGATGATATGGAAAAGAGAACGACTAAACGATTTTATATTTAACCTAATATCCAATACAGAACATACCAAGGCGGTTGATGATTTCCATGTACACGACATAAGATGTCATTCGAGGGAGGAGTGTGAGGAGTTCCTGGACTGTGATGGGGGCTGCACAATCTACAGATGAGATAGCCCTGAAAGGTTCCGAAATGGCCAAAAGCGTTGCGGTGAGCTTTGCACGACCGTCGCTGGATTTCATAGCGCCTCTCAATATCCCCCTTTGCTGTTTCCAAATTGAAGGTAATGAACTTGCAGATGAGATAGCCAGGAATAGTTCCTAAATGGAGATAAGTGACACGGACAGTTCTGTACGACCGCCGCTGGATTATTTCCTCAAGAAAACCAAGCTGTTTAAGATTAGGGAAGCGGTTTTACTGCAGAAAGGTTTCAAAGTCGTTATGGCATTGTTGGATATAAAAGGAACCAGCTTCCTTTCAAGCAAATCCACTGCAGGTGAAGCTATGGTTTTTACTGCAGGAAATTGCGCTATTGCAGCGGTGCTTCCACGATGGCGCATATCAGCAAGCTCCCTTCGTAGAAGCTGTCAGGATGAGGTGGAAGAGAAGTGGATTCCTCATTCTATCTGCCAATGTTCAGACAAACAAGTCGATTCAGATTCTGGGCACACGATTTTTCGGCAGTGTGGCAGAGGTTGGGAAGGTGACGCTCTTGGAGCGATCCTACTCGACAAGTCCCAAAAACGACTAGTGCAAAGTGAAAATTTTAACTGGACTTAAGTCAGCTCGAAAATCAATCAAGAGTACAATAGATGTAATACCGTCTGTGATATTGGCGTCCATTATGTGGAGCTGAAATAAAGATCCAGTTGTAGTAGGAGGACTTTAGTACGTTGGAAAACTTTAGAGCCCTCACATCGAATCATATTTTAGAAAAGTTGATATAATAATTAGCTTTTCTTAAGAGGTGCAAATAGCCTGGAAGAGTGCTGCAAGATCTGTTGCTATGCGCCAGATCAAACGCTTTGCTAGAAATATGCAAAGTAGGTTTTTGGAAAAGCAAGCACAAAAACAAAAGCCCAAAAGCTATCGAAAGTCATTTCATTTTTAGAAACAGTAATTGTTTGCTCTTAAATACGCATAACTTGTCACTTCAGCGCTGAAAAGGCTAACACATGCACATACACACAGTGTTGCACTTACAATTCATTTCATATTGCGCAGCTTTAGCATGTCAAAGTGGCTGTCATAAAAGGGTGCAACAATGTCAGCAAATGGCAGTTGCAAGTACAAATAAAAAACTGTTACAAGTAGCAAAAAAAGCAGGAAAAACACAACAACAACGAAAAAAGCTACTAAAATTTGTTGTAAAAACTTGAAAAGTAGTACAAGCAAAACTACTTGCAAAGCTTTTTTGTAAACAAAATTTTTGTGGCAAAAGTTTTTTAACATATTTTTGTTTTATTTAGAATTTTATGCACATATTTCTTTTTACAGTTAAAAAAAATATTGTTTAGAAGTCGATATAAAAAAAAAGAAATCACTTCCTACATGTACATATATTTTCGTTTATAGTAAATAAGTATAAATAAGTACATCTGTATATAAATACTCCTTTTCTACTACTATTTTGCATATATATACACTCCTTTTTAAAATGACTTTGTTTACTTATTTTTGCGATATTTTCTTTTTTCTTCCCTTTTTAGTTTTTAAGTGGTTTCCGGCACAATTTTGCTTAATCATACATATTTATGAATTTTGTACATATTTATAAAAAGGGAACTGAAACTTGTTTTGAGGCAAAAGCTTCTAACCTGCTCTTTGGACTAATGGCAAAAATGTATTGCATTTGCATGCAAATTGGTATTGGAAGTGGCTGCCAGCTTTATATTTCCTACTTCGTGTTTTGTTTCATCTTGCTTTCTATGCTGACACACAACAAAATAGGTGCAATACATAACAAAGAGTATGAAGGGCAGCATAAGTACGTATGGTTGAGGCTACTAAAAAAATTTTCGCTTCGTTTGTTGCTCTTCTAAATATATACTCCATCTACAGATTGATAAAATCTTACCGACTATATATTTAAAGACTAGCAGCTGTAGCACTGAACGAGATCCTACTTGATCTCGATAGGAAGAGTTAGTACATAAGCATGCGGGCGATCGAATAACCGAAGTTTCTTGGTATTTCTCCCCAACCTTAAGCGATGTCCTACAGGATGCGCCAAGCAGCTCATACACCTGGACGACAGGGAACAATCTCAGTACCAATCCAAGCAAGACAAAACGGCTACCCTTTAGCAACGAGAGTTGAGATAGATATCAAGTTAACTCCAATATCAATATTGAGAGAATATTCTAGAAACCATAAATTGCTTAAGTTAACCTAGTGTGACGCGCGCATCCTTGGGGAGGTTGCTTTCCTCATCTGCGAGTTCCTGGTATTTGTCTTTAAAAACGGGTCCTCCCAGGCAATTGCTGCCATAGTAGTCCGACGACTTTTTGTGGTTTCCTCTCATGGTCGCTTTCTTCATACGGCTGAAATATTAAGTGCCGGATTTCTTCAAAGTGCTTATGGAGATGTTGCTGGGAGTCTGGCCCTCTTCAAGCAAAAGCCTTTTGGTATGCTCTGGTTTCTGGGTGTGCAGCATTTCATTTCTCTCCTTTATGGTGAGCATTCTTGCTTCACTGTGTAGATGAGACACAAAAAGACATCAAGTGGTAGTTCTGGACGCGGTATATTGACAGACCTGCACTTGCGTCCACAGTATTTATTTTAGGTTCGGCGACCATATTGAGGACGCCTATGCTAAACGGTCCGTCAACTCTTTCATAAGTGGTTATGAGAGTTTCTTTAACTTTGCCCCAAATACTGCCGACAAGGTACTTTGTTACGGCTCTGGACTTTAAAAACGGAGTTGCTGATTGAACATCACATTCAGTATTTTTTGATGTAAGATAGTTGGCAGCGTAATGCAATTGACGAGTATGTCCAATATAGTAGACATTTATTTTGTGTACGTTGTAAATAAGGTCGCCGAATATTTGGTCGGTGAAAGCATTATATTTCGCGAGGTGAACTTAAAAGACTGGGAAGATAGCCACTGATTTTATAGCATAGCTCATCAATGGATAAGCCGGGGCCTGTTGCCATTATCCTGCAGTCATCGGCAAAGAACACAATAGTTAGTCCTTCTGGTGGGAAAGGAGCTCCAAAACTAAAATTGAAACAAAACAGGAGATAGGACATCATTCTTCGGTGCCCCTTGTTTAATTCTTATGGGTTTTGATGTTAGGTCATGAAATGCAATTATGCCTGCCGAATACACAGATAATTTGACGGGGGGAGGAAGGAGAATGGGTGCTTCAAAATTTTGCAGTAATGTGCTGTGATTGGCTGTTTCAAATGCTTTTGACAAGTCGAGTGCGACAAGTGCTATTCTATGATGGGGTTTTATTCAGTTCGCAAATTTGGTTGTGTGTTGTTGAATACCAAGGGCACTTAGGCCCACATCAAATGATTTCAAATATCGTATAGACGCGAGTCTTGTGAATCAATATATTGTGGCGAATATTAGTATTTCTAACATCACTATGCTGTTAGTAAATAATGAAACAATTAAAACAGCAAGCAGCCACACTTATGTACACATTAAACCAAGCAGCCACACTTATGTACAAGGCAACGAAAAATATTCCATACATATAACCAGCAGCTTGAAGCAGAGAGATTATTTCACATACATACATGTAGGCGGCAGCTAAGAGCAGAAGTTGTTACTTATACATACACACGCATATGGCTAGAAGAAAAACATAAACTACAGATATACATGTATATAGCTAAATAACCAAACAACAACTGTTCTAGAAGGCATGTTCGTGAAACGTCTAGAGCTTAGGAGAAATGGTCGAACGAGGTAACCGAGAGTATAAAAGCAGCACAAGTTGAGGAATCAGTAATCAGTTTGATTTAAACACGCTCTTAGTGTAGTATATTTGTTATTGTGAAGTACTACTGCCAAAGTAGTCTTAATCAAGACCATTGTGCAATACTGAATATTGGAGTTATTTATTCGAGAGTTTAGTGATTCGAGCGTTAGCAGAAGGTACAAAATAATCGGAATCCCCCAAAATTCGATACAATATAGTACATTATCTTTTGTCGTTTATATTATCTCACAAATGGTTGTTAGCTAAAATGGTTAGTCGTTTATTGAAATGTTAAAGCAACCCCTGTTAATTAAGCATTTTTATTGAACTCTATTTTAATTTTTCAACCTGTGATAATCCGTCAGATATATTCTAATCTACCCCAAAATATTATTTCTCGCGGTACTTACAATCTACACGTGCTGGCTCAGAAGCATGCAATATTACCCTTTCCTTCATACTAAAAGACTTGAGAGGAAGTTACCACAATTTACTCCTTAGCTTGTACAGGACTTTGGTCTTTGTGATAAATGAAGACTGCAACTGTCAAATAATAAACGACCCTCAATAGTCACCATTTTTCAAATAAACTGTCGCATTTTTGTGCACCAAACGTTTATCTTAACTTGTGACATTGAGTCATTTGGCATTGGCTGGCATTTGACATTGCGCGCTCAGAGAGTAGCTACGAGTTTGTATGACTGCTGTGGGAGTGTAGCGAAAGAAGAAAAAATTAAGTCGATTTGACTTGATGACATATGACGACTGTTTAAAAGAGTGAATGATGATGGTGGTGGAGACCAAAGCTAACATAGCGCTTCTAGTTTTAAAGACAGCCTATCTTTCTATGAGTATAGCTTTTTTGGTGTGGGTGTTGACAGCTGAGCGTGTAGGGAATTCATTTGCATTTTGAATTGTTCACATTCATCGGAGAGTTGCAAAATAAATTGAAGATTTCAAGAGTTATTAGTGGCGTTTATTTTAGAGAATGAGAAACTCGTATGGAGTTTAGGAGCAGAATAAAGAGGGGGGGAGAAGAAACAAATTGCTGTGTAAGAAAATCAAAGGATCATTTTTAGTTATTAAGTGGATACATTTTCAATTCCCTTCAGAAAAAATTATCTCGTCACTTCAGATAATTTAAGTAAATTAATTCAATTGTTTTAAAAAACAAGCTATCGCAAAACACAGAAAAAGATCAAATCAGTAAACAATGCCACGTTGAAAAAAACAAATATTTAGCCACCTTTCACATTCAGCTTCATTATTAATTTCTACTTTAATTATCTTTGTGAACATCAAAAACAAAGAAACGAAAAGTATAAATTTATTTAATAATTTGGGAAAAATTTAAACAACATGACATCAGGACGGACAAGGCGACAGCTGTTTCGATTATACCTTGTAAATCTCTTCAAAGCCTTTTCTCCCGGGAGTGGGAGTCGAACTCGCACCCCTACGATAGTTGAAATGGTTGTAAACGCATTCAGCTACGTCATGCCTGTTGTGAAGTCTTTCCCAATTGCCTTCTTTATGCATATTTTAATCTTTTACACATTGCATACTTCGTATGCAATTATGTGTTAAAGCTATGCTTGGTACGGCGGTTTTCAAAGAAACTTTGGTTTTTGTTGCTGTTTTCGTTCTATTTATAGAACTACAACGAATTAACCAATTTTGTCTGTTTGTATGATTTTTAATAATCGGGGATTGCCCATATTGCTTTTTTAAATGTATGAAAACATTTATTTGAAGCAATTTTTTAATTTTATAATTTATTTAATAATTTGGGAAAAATTTAAACAACATGACATCAGGACGGACAAGGCGACAGCTGTTTCGATTATACCTTGTAAATCTCTTCAAAGCCTTTTCTCCCGGGAGTGGGAGTCGAACTCGCACCCCTACGATAGTTGAAATGGTTGTAAACGCATTCAGCTACGTCATGCCTGTTGTGAAGTCTTTCCCAATTGCCTTCTTTATGCATATTTTAATCTTTTACACATTGCATACTTCGTATGCAATTATGTGTTAAAGCTATGCTTGGTACGGCGGTTTTCAAAGAAACTTTGGTTTTTGTTGCTGTTTTCGTTCTATTTATAGAACTACAACGAATTAACCAATTTTGTCTGTTTGTATGATTTTTATTAATCGGGGATTGCCCATATTGCTTTTTTAAATGTATGAAAACATTTATTTGAAGCAATTTTTTAATTTTATAATTTATTTAATAATTTGGGAAAAATTTAAACAACATGACATCAGGACGGACAAGGCGACAGCTGTTTCGATTATACCTTGTAAATCTCTTCAAAGCCTTTTCTCCCGGGAGTGGGAGTCGAACTCGCACCCCTACGATAGTTGAAATGGTTGTAAACGCATTCAGCTACGTCATGCCTGTTGTGAAGTCTTTCCCAATTGCCTTCTTTATGCATATTTTAATCTTTTACACATTGCATACTTCGTATGCAATTATGTGTTAAAGCTATGCTTGGTACGGCGGTTTTCAAAGAAACTTTGGTTTTTGTTGCTGTTTTCGTTCTATTTATAGAACTACAACGAATTAACCAATTTTGTCTGTTTGTATGATTTTTAATAATCGGGGATTGCCCATATTGCTTTTTTTAAATGTATGAAAACATTTATTTGAAGCAATTTTTTAATTTTTATAATTTATTTAATAATTTGGGAAAAATTTAAACAACATGACATCAGGACGGACAAGGCGACAGCTGTTTCGATTATACCTTGTAAATCTCTTCAAAGCCTTTTCTCCCCGGGAGTGGGAGTCGAACTCGCACCCCTACGATAGTTGAAATGGTTGTAAACGCATTCAGCTACGTCATGCCTGTTGTGAAGTCTTTCCCAATTGCCTTCTTTATGCATATTTTAATCTTTTACACATTGCATACTTCGTATGCAATTATGTGTTAAAGCTATGCTTGGTACGGCGGTTTTCAAAGAAACTTTGGTTTTTGTTGCTGTTTTCGTTCTATTTATAGAACTACAACGAATTAACCAATTTTGTCTGTTTGTATGATTTTTTTTAATAATCGGGGATTGCCCATATTGCTTTTTTAAATGTATGAAAACATTTATTTGAAGCAATTTTTTAATTTTATAATTTATTTAATAATTTGGGAAAAATTTAAACAACATGACATCAGGACGGACAAGGCGACAGCTGTTTCGATTATACCTTGTAAATCTCTTCAAAGCCTTTTCTCCCGGGAGTGGGAGTCGAACTCGCACCCCTACGATAGTTGAAATGGTTGTAAACGCATTCAGCTACGTCATGCCTGTTGTGAAGTCTTTCCCAATTGCCTTCTTTATGCATATTTTAATCTTTTACACATTGCATACTTCGTATGCAATTATGTGTTAAAGCTATGCTTGGTACGGCGGTTTTCAAAGAAACTTTGGTTTTTGTTGCTGTTTTCGTTCTATTTATAGAACTACAACGAATTAACCAATTTTGTCTGTTTGTATGATTTTTTTTTAATAATCGGGGATTGCCCATATTGCTTTTTTAAATGTATGAAAACATTTATTTGAAGCAATTTTTTAATTTTTATAATTTATTTAATAATTTGGGCAATCCCCGATTATTAAAATCATACGAAAAGTATAAATACCCAGAACCCGATTAGAAAAGCGCTTTCACCTTTGTTGTAAAATATTTGTAACCAGCTTTTTGCAATGCAAATTCTAGACAGTCACGTGGTTGGCAAAAGTATGCCCTAAAGGCTGCTATCTTTTGTAATAAGGTTGCAAAAAAAAGAGCCCCTTTCACGTTTTTCTCCAATATCTTAATCTGAGACTTTTGTTCAATAGCTTAGCTCTTTTTAGGAGAGGAAAGTTAGAGGGAGCAAAAGAAATTCGAAAAATTATAGGTAAAGGAAAAGAACGACAGAACAAGAGGGGGGCGAAAACAGCAGAGCCCAAGGTAGTTGGGAGCACGACTTGAGAAAGCGATAGGAAAACAGATTTCTGGAGAATTGTGAGGAAAAATTTGTAATGTAGTTTTCGTCGAAAGCTGAGGTTAACTCAGTCATTCCAGAATCGAGAAAGCACATATGTTCTTTCTAAATGAATACACGCTACAGTGTCGGAGATTGTACCCAGTTGTAATATTGAAGGACAACTGTAGCCAATCGCATATAAATGGCACGGGTGACAGGTATAGGATAGATATGCAGCTACCGGCTGCCAGTGGAACAGGCGGTGGCGCGGATGAATGGTGTATCGGTTGATGGACAGCTCGGTTGCTGGTGTAATCGGTGAACGGTGATCGGGTTTCGGTGAACGATGTATTGGTTGGCGGTGACGGAGTTTGCAGCGGAGTAAAGTCGAATCGCAGATGACGGATCGGTGGATAGGAATGGTGAATTAGCGATGCGCAGAGACAAATTGGTTGATCGACTTCTAAGCAACTGGGAGTTTGTGAAATCGATGTCCGGCGAATCGCAGCTCACAAATCAGTGGATGTACTTATTCCCAGGTTATTTATGTGGTGGTATGGGTTCGTAGGTATGCGGATTATCCGCCAAAGGCAGGCTTGTCTGTCGTAAGACTAAATCTATAGCCCCAAAAGTCTGAGGGCTCAAAAAAATCATTTCCGAGACAGTCGGGCTATTGCCAAATGTTGCTGGAAAGGATTACCCTCATTCGTACTAATATCTTATCCTTTTTCTAGGTTTTGATCCCATTCAAGTGAGAAATTTGATTTGAAAAACTAGCCCAACAAGGTCCTCACCGAGATGGGAACAACTTACTCAACTAAAAGTTTAAAAAGAAATCGCACGATTTTATATTCAAAATTTTGGCCAGCGGCGCTATTTTTCCTATTTCTGATTTAATTACCGTGCAAAATCGGTTTAAAAGCGGGGCCGGTGAGGATTCATTTGAAATAAGAAAAAACATATTCAAGTAAACGTCTGACCCATCTTGAGAAAATGTTTGATTTTGAGTTGATCTTAAGTTGCTATAAATGGTAACGGTCTTTTTACCGAAATGACTATAAGGTCAAACGGAAATTTTCTAAATGGCCACAAAGTCAGATTAAGTAAGGCCATAAAATCAACTGACCTTTTGAAGTGGTCATACGGCCAATTGATCTTAATGCCTTTTGAAGTGGTCATAACGTCAACTGACCTTATGTCACCTTCAAAATTCTACTAAGTAGTTTCTTAAGACTTTTTGAAGTGGTCATAACGTCAATTATCTTTTGATCGTTGACCTTATGTCACCCCAACTTCAATATTCAATTGATTTATTTACTTTGCAACTTCGTTAATAAAGATTGTAGCAAACGAAGAGCCAACAAAGTACACAACACCCACCAATTTCAACAAACGACATGCAACAATAACAACACAATCGGAAGCGTAAATGCAACAATAGCTAAACAAAATGAGGGTGTCAATGTCAACACTTACCCCCGCTTGGAAAACAAGCTAAAATTTTCAAAAAACACAACTGAAGGCTATATAAGTGATAGAGATGGAATTAAACAAAGCGAAAGTGAGAAAAGTTACAATGTGCAATGCGTAGATATCAGTGAAAGTGCGCTATGAAATACGAATGCACACACACATAAAAGGAGTAAAAGTAAATGGTGAGCCGTGAGGTATTTACACAGCCTCAGACAGAGGGTGTGTCGTGCATTCATTAAATGGTGATTTTAAAATTACATTATTAGAAAATGATGATCAGCTGAAATCCGATATGAGCCAAAGTGAGTACGTGCATGCATGCATTGTTGATTTGAATGTGCAAAAGTAGTTTGCCTATGTACGTACTAGGGATGACGATGCCTGGATCCCGGTCTTTCTTAGGTCCCGAAAATCTCGGGATTATTGGACGTTAATTTCAGGATTGTTGAAAATACCATTTTAGTATGGATCGAATAATTTAATATTCATTCCAAAAATATCCCATTTTAAAGAAATAAAAAAATCTGTGGCAAGAAGTTTTTAAAGGTTTTTATTGCGCAGAATTCAAATCTAAAGTCAAACTATCCAAAACGCTACAAGTTTTTGAGATACTCGTTTCTATAACTGCTTTTTTAAAAACTTAGAAAAAAGTTGTTTCAATTAGAAACCAATTCTCTAATCGGGGTCACCATCGAGAGTAATTTGACAAACACTCCGAGTATGTTTATGTCATGAAAAGCTTCTCAGTGAAAACTCATCTGCCTTACAGATGCCGTTCGTAGTCCGCATAAAACATGTAGGTCTCGTCCCGCCAATTTGTAGGAAAAATTAAAAGGCCATTCGCAAAAAGTCAAATCCCTGGAGAAATAGGCGAACGAAGGAACAGTAAATCAGTTTGACTTTAAGACGTTGTGAGGGAAGTATGCGAATAATTTCAAATCTGAAGTTCTACTAACATAGTAGTGCTGAAAATAGAGAACATTTTAATATTCTGAAATTATGAGTTTATTTATTTGACATTTCAGCGATACGAATGGTAGCAGAAGCCAGTTAGTCAGAGTTATTAGCCAGGAGTTATTAGAAAATATATTTATAAGAAACCGTGAAAGTCCCGAACTCGGAACAATCCCGGCATTCCGGGATTAAACTATAGGATCCCAAAAATCCCGAGATGAAAAACATTTTGCAAAGTTTCATCACTAGTACGCACCAAAAAGCCAATTTGAATGCCATTTTAAGGGTTAAATTTCCGACGAGTTGTTTATACTTAATATTTCGAAAAAGCAAATATTTGTTTTAAAAACGCTAATGTATCTGACTGTCTGCACACGTTTTTGACTGGCATTGACACTTTTGCAGAGAGCGCGAAAGTGTAAAACTTACTATGAAACATTTAAAAAAAAGGCCTAAGCAACATTATAACTTGCAAGGAATTGTGGCCAAAAGGTATCTAACTTCAATTAAACAGATCAGTTTTATATATACAGGAGCGCACAGAAAAAAGGTAGTGAAAACTTTTATCACAATTCATCAATTCAATTTTTTACTTTCGGTATTTTAAGAAAATAATCCTATGAATTTTTTAATCAAAACTATGCAAGTCGTTCTCAAAAAAATTTTAGAAAAATTCGAAAAAATTGTATGAAAATTTCGAAATTTTTATTTAGTGCCCTATAAATTTTATTTCAGTATGCAGTTTTGTAGCCCAATAAATTTCAGAGGCAAATAAAAGCAATTCTTACATATTACTATGCCGCACAACTACAACATAACCTAAGGAGATGGGACAATAAACAGCTGCGCACAGCAGTACAAAGCAGCTAAGAGCATAGACGACATTACGCGCATATGTCAATAACAACAAAGAGCGCAGACGACATTACTCACACATATACAACGCTAATGTGAGATGTAAAGAGATAAAAGAAGTTAACAAATAACTAATCGAGAAGGCCGTTCATGAAATGTCTAAAGCTCGCTTATCTAGAATAAGCTCGGACATGTATAGTTTGCACCAACAATACAAACCAGTCCGATTGACGAGCGAATCATTCGATCACGCGATATTGAATCTTCTAGTTGGTCTCATCCTGATGTAGGGAACCGGTGCTATCTTAAACTGCTACATATTAATTTATTATTACGGCTTCCTATGCCTAAAACTTAAAAAAGGACATTTTACTAATATATTTAAATAAATATGACGATTCGATCTTCTAAGCCGTCGTGAAGTATGGGATTTCAATGGGCATATTAAATGGCAGTTATAGAAGACGAGTACCAGAGTCTCTTCCGTAGGGTGGTTGGAATGCATGTGTCTCCAATTCTGCTCTCTAATACTGCTACCCCAAGACTGCTTTTTATATAATTTTAAAATGTTTAATATTTAACGCTGTCGGAATGCATCGGACTGTAATCAACTTACTGACAGCAGTTAACAGAATGTCCAGCTCATTTTGGGAGGTTGGGAAAGACGTGTTTCAAACCCTATCCTATTGCAACTCCCATATTGACAGAGTTTCACATATTATCCTAATATTAAACTATGCACTAAACATTAGTATCGGAGTGAACGTTATTCAGATCAAAATGCAACTAAAAGTTTGAAACGACGCTCTCCAGGGTCAAAATATGGAAGGTTGGTTGGAAAGTACTCGTTTTCAAACTTTCAGGTGTATGTAGTATTTGTTTGCATGTGAGTTATTTTATATGCCACTTATAAAGAGATTGAAACCTGCATTGGAGTATGAAGGATAAAGAAATAGAACCTAATAAACACTTAGTTCTAAGTGGTAGCTCAAACTATCTTAACCCTGCACACAACATGGCTCTACGGCCTGACAGCATTTATAACCTCGCCCACTTGTAAAGACATTCACGAAAACAGTCTTACTTCCTGCGGTGTTCCTTGCTGAAACAAGCAAATACCAAATTACAGCAGCTGAATGGAAATTACGCACTCAATAAATTTTCTAAATGAATTTACCGCTAGCAATAAATGAAGTTTTTACATACAACATCACTTCATAAGCGGTCTACATTCAAAACATGCTTATATTGGCGAGGGTGTCTAATCTCACTTGCAAACATATTTCTGGTTTTCCAACTGTCAAATGCAAGACCTAAAATACGCAGAAAAAAAATCGTATGCCAAGTGGTTTGCACAAAAAAGAGTATTTCATACAACCAAGTACTCCAGGGAAACATTTCATTTTGTGCATTTTTACTCCATCCACAAAAAATGTTTGAAATCAAATTAAAAATGCGCAAAATATACAAAAATCCATCTCGTAAACAAACAAGCTGAACTCAGGGGTTGGTGTGGTGTTGTTGTTTGGCAGGCAACAAAAATTACTGACTGACTGTGTCAATGGATAAACGGCTAAACTGTTGATGTGAGTGAGTAAAAAGGCATATTAGTTAGAGGGTGGGGGCTTGGCGGGCGTACTCATAGTAACCAGCAAAACATGCGTAGCTGTCTTGTTGTTTGGTTTTGTCTGGTTTGGATTTTGTCTAGTTAAGTATCAGAGCTATAAAAACAACAACAATCCTAGTAAAAAGTTATATATATCATACCACCACCGAATACTTAGCTTCCGAAATCAGGCTGAAAGCTGTACAGTTTTGTAAGTATTTTATTTATACGCGCTTACGTACGTACATTACTTCAGTAAGCCTGGAAATCCTAATAAAACTACTATGCAAGCAAACAAACTCCCACATTTTGGCACTTTACTGCACATCAGCACGTGTAACCCCAAATTGAAAAGTAGAAAATTATGTCGTAAGCATATCGTTTACCTTGAAGACAGGCAGTCTAAAAGAAAAGTAGCAACAATAAATAGAACTTTATATACCCTGCGGCTGATATAAGCGAGAATTTTGAGAGATAGATGCCACACGAATTAAAAAAAGGAGTGTGTATAGAGACTCGACGCTGGCCAGAACAGTGGAGCAACAACGTCAACGTCGGAAAGTGAGCCAGGGAACTAATTCCTGAACTGAATGCATGATTGAGGTGACCAAAAGGAGGGCTGTTTCCTGAATCAGCTTCTAAACGGACACGGTTACATTCGCAAATATTTTCACTGAATGGGCAATGCTGAAACCCGAGCTGTACGCGACACCTTAGAATGCGAGCAATGCCCGAACAGCGAAGGAGGGCAGAAGAGATACTTGGCGACCTATGCCCGGACAGTGTCATCAATAACATGACCTGCCGAAGCGACAGATAGAATATGGTTAGCACATATGAGAGGTATATATTACTCAGCAAAATGAGAAGATGGATGCCTAGCACAATAGCGTGAGTAGTAGCCATAGAGCTCATAGAAGCGCGCTCCCGTTCCCGAAGTAATGCTAAATATGATCCCAGGTATGGGGAATAGCGCGGGCCGTGGAAGTGGAACGTTTTAAGAACAATCAATATCGGTTTGTTGCCAAATCATCGGTTACTCATCTAGTTGTTTTGGCGTTACAGATCGTCGACTTTACTTTGAAGTATTATCGGTATCTGTTACATAACAAGCCAATGCGTCGTCGGTAACAAATCGATAACACATCGGCAAGAAATTGGTAATACAATTATAAGAAATCGAAAGTTGTGCAAAAATAAATCTATATTTGTGGTAACAATTCGATAACTTTAACAAATTTATAATTTTTCGAGAAGAAATCGATAACTTTTCGATAGCTCATGTGAAAGCACTTAATCATACATTCTGGGTTCCCCAACTGGCCTTCAGCTATTCTCGGGCGAAGTTAGAGTAGAGTATAATAGATTTTCTAAATAACAAATCGATAAATTTTCGATAAAGATATGCTGACTTTTCGATAGTAAATCTATAACGTATCGATAAATTTTTTATGTCAAATCAATAACTTACATATGGATGAATATTCAAAACCCGATACCACTAAGCAAAATGGTAGCACTCCGATAAAAAATCGATAACTTTGAAAAATCAAATCGATAAATTTTCTATAACATATCGATAACTTTTTATAAAAGATTTATAGCTCATGTGAAAGCATCTTTACCTTTCACTTACATTCTGGGTTCCCCACCTGGGCTTCAGCTATTCTCGGGGCGAAGAATAGAATAGAGTGTCTATTCATCTTTGGATAGGCCGATAAGTTTCTTGTTCTGCTGTGCTATATAAGCTCGTGAAAAGTCTCTGGATTACGGTCCACACTGATAGAGAACTGTGTCCGTTGCACCTGTCAGCTCTGTAGGCGTGCTGGCTATGATGTAGGAGCCAACCATGAGAAACGATTGACCTGAAATCGTGTTCTATTATCTCTCCCATTGCCTTCAAAAACAAAGGATATTAGACTTATTGGTTCGAATAACTTGCTTGTCAGTATTCCTTTCTTCTATTTAAGTAAAAATACTACTTTTGCTCTCCTCCACACCGTGGGTAAGTAGACCAACTAAGCTATATTTATTGTACTGGCGAGGAAGGTGTGCATAAGATGCATTAGCACTAGATATATTCCATCACCACAGATATTTGTATTACTTAAAAAGGATTTCACCTGCCCATTTAAATCTGCGTCTGAAAAAAGACATTTTCTAGTGGACGTCCCGTCGCAGGTGTGCGGGAAATTACCTACTCATATTTGGAAAATTTTATAGTAGCCCCTAACATGTCAATGAGGAAAATCTGGTCTCACTGGGTATACAAATGCAATTAATAAGGACATTTTAAGCAATGATATATTTTATAGGTTAAAAAAGCGAATTAAGCAAAAATCATATAAAAAAAAATAAATGTAAGGCGCGATAAACCTCCGAATTGATATCTAAGGCGAGTATTTCTTCCCCAATTTGCGTTCGGCTCTCTGATTTTCCCTACAAAATTCGGCCGGACGAGGACCTACATGAGTTTATGCCGACTTCCGAAGGCATCTGCAAAGGCAGATGAGTTCACTGAGAGCTTTCATGGCAGAAGACACCCGGAGCGCTTGCCAAAACACTGCCGAGGGGCGACCCCGCTTAGAAAAATTTTCTTCTAATTGAAAAAAACTTAGTTCTAAAACTTTTTGATTTTGCTTTGCCCGGGTTTGAACCCAGGGCTCGGTGTGGTAGGCGGGAAGACGCTACCATCACACCACGGTGGCCGACCAAAAAATCATATAATATAGCAAATAATGAAAACAATCTAACGGTCTTTCAATGTGGACTTAAACAAAAATGTTCACAATAAAGCAAGCGTACAGAAAAAGATCAGTGGCAATTTTTTCAAACATACAATCATTTTTATAATTTTTTTTTTTTGCATGTGATGATTTTAAGATCTTCTATGAATTCTGTAGCGCAAACTACGTAAACTTATCTCAAAAAACGTTTTCGAAACCAATTTGCGAAAAATTTACGAAAATTTCGAACTTATATTTGGAGTTTCTGAAAAAAACTATGCAAACGATCTCAAAAAATCATTTCGAAAAAAAAACGGGAGAACGAGAAAAGTAATTTACGAAAAAAAATTATTACGAACTTTTATTTCAGTTCTCTGAAAGCATGCAAACCGATTGAAAAAACGTTTTTTCCCCCCAAAAAATCTAAAATCGAGAAAATTTCGAAACTGGTTATATAGAGTTATCTCGAAAACGTATGTGAACAAAAATCGGAAGAACTAGAAAAATTTCAAATAGTCATATATGAGTTTTGAAACAAACAAAAATTATTTTGTTAAATTGAGGAAAACTTAAGGAAATTTGAACTTATCATTGCAATTCTCCAATAGTTTAAGACAAAACTTCTATTAAATTTTTGTAACGCATAACTACGTAATAATCTCAAAAACATAACGAAAAAATACGAGAAAGTTTATGAAAAATTCGAACGTTAATATTTGGAGTTCCTGAACACTATGCAAACGAAGAACCTCGTTCGAAAAATACTAGACATTGATAAAAGTTTACGAAAACTTCGAATTCTCTGGAAACCATGCAAAACGATCACAAAAAAGTTTTCGAAAAAAACTTAAAATTCGAGAAAGTTTACGAAAATTTGTAAAACATACATTTG
>JARSSU010031348.1:0-17748 GCA_029619165.1 Eurosta solidaginis
TGGCTATCGAACATCGAAAATCGAATTTGAAACTTGGTATTATGACATCTATCTCTGTCGAAATTTTCGTTGTGTATCTAATTTTGAAGCGAATAGAAATTTGTTGTCGACGCTGTATCGAATAGAAGAAAATAGTTTGAAACGTAAGTTTTTTGTGTTTATCTTCTACTTTTTGCTACCTAATAGTAATTTTAAACTATTTGTATTAATCGTATATATGTAGGATGCTTTATTTTATTAAAATTAATATCCACACACAAATTATTTAAAAGAAAATGTTATATTTTCATAATGCAAAATTGAATAATAATGAAAATTTTGAAAAATCAATTATTGAAAATGTAATGTAGTAAAACCAATTAAAATTAGGAAGTTCAAAGTAAAATAATAACAAAGTTAAATAAAAATAATTGAGTCAATATAATTTAAGAACCCTACATATAGGTCCAAGGTCGTGAATTCAAAATAAACGCTTGGAAGATTGGTTTAAAAAATTGGACTAAATCCGTTTATAACAAATGGAACTTGCAGAAAGGATCAGGTGGAAAAATTCCGAGTGCATTCTGTACCCGATTCTCAGTTGAGACTATCCTAGCGCAAAATCTGAGAATGGTTGCCAATTTCAAAAAGGTCGGAATAGACTGGCTCTTGTGCATTGTTGCAGCCATTCATTCTTTACTGGATAGCAAGGCCATGAACGCTTCTATGGTCATTATGAACTTTTAAGACATGTAACAATATGTTTAGAAAGTTACAATGTTTAGAAAGCTTAAATTACGCGTTGAAATTCATTCAGCGTTTTATACTCTGGCTAGTTGCAGTACTTAAGCTTTTTCTTCATAATAAATAATTTTGCTTTTATTTTATTTGACAGATGATGGGAATGTGCTTTTCCGAACGGATGATTTATCGAATTATCGAACAATGACACTAGTCTTGATCGAATGAGTGTCATAATACCGAATGAAAATTCGTTCGATCAACTCTTTCGATCACAGCGAAGATCGAATTTGTCTCATAATAGGGCTATGTTTTATTAGCTCTGTAACCTTGAAGACGATTGCCGTAGAGCAATCGAAATATATCGGTTTTTGAAAAAAGAAACAATTGTGTTAATTTATAAAAACACCGACCTCGAGCCAGCAAAACAGGACAATTAGTTGAAGAAAAAAGGTCGCCAAAAATTATAATTTATATTTAATTTATTGTTATTATTTATTTACATATAGCAGCTGAATTATTTCTTCAACGTTTTCAGCGCATCAACTCTTGGTAATTATATACGACAGCATGACACTGATAATCCGCGTCCACAAATATCGAGAGAGGTGTTAAAATACGCGCATTAACCATCGATAACAGTAATCCGAAAGCGTAGGTAAAATATTTTGTGTTGGTCAAGAGATATTTGCAAAAGAAGTTGAAAATTTTCAATTTAAAATTTTCACGTGGGCGTTGTAATGTTGATGATTGTACCCACATTGTGACATAAGTGTTTTGCGCAGATATATATAGTTTTGGTCTCCAAACCGGTGTTGGACCCACCGAAGGCCGCCAGCGCAAAAATATTTGGATCCCACCCCGGTTTCGAAGCACTCCGAGGTCATTTTTCGGTTTTTTGGAAATATCTTTTGAACGAGCTAAAATTTTTCTTTTCCGCCTTCGGATTATTGTTATTGGATTTAGTGCTGAATATGATAAGAAATTTATAGATTTTCTTTCGAAACGTTTATATGATCGCATCACTTCAAGATTATGACATGGTATATGTAATGGTGATCCAGAGCAAAGCTATAGTGGTTTATTAAATTTATCATTACTGATGGCCTTAAAAAATATGGCGTTGTCTAGTGCCTCAGCATATACTTCTGCATCACTGAAACCTTTGTACGTACTACGTGCGATTGGAACTGATGAGGATTTGGCACATAGTTCAATAAGGTATACGAGTATACCGTATTGAATTGTGTAGTTAATTTGAAAGTAATTTATTGTTAAATTTTTATAGGTTTGTTATTGGTCGTTTTACCACCATTGAAGAGGTTGATTATATTACAGATACATGCATCAAACATGTCGAACGTTTACGTGAAATGTCTCCATTATGGGATATGGTGCTAGAACCAATTTATTTGAAAAATATCCAATGGTCGCAACATTAATTTTGTTTATGATATATAAATAAGGACCGTTTTGTATTGTATGCATCTTTTAATGTACGTATTTATATTCCAAAGCAGTTTAATGTAAAGGGAGATACAACTTTTTAAGAAGTATATAGTTTCTATTTTATTTGCCTAAGGTCGTTATTTTGTAGTATTAAAATTATATTGGGAAATGCTATTGCTATTGCTAAATGTTTTTTGTAGTGGACCTTATTTTCAATACATGTATGTATAAGTGCTAGCGTTACTGTCTTCAAGAGATGTTGAAAATATAGGATGAGATTGTATATAAAATGCTGCGTTAATAGTATGTTCATGAATAAGTACTGATTTATTTTAAAATTTCATGTATTTTGTAAAGTAAAAATTAAGTAATTTAGTAACCTAATAAATATCGAAGATACATATATACATAATAACGTTTAACGTTGGAAACTCGTCGCGTCGGTATTTGAGGTGCAGATTTCATTGAAGGATATGTACTTCATGTCTTGAGATGTAATCTTTTTTAATTAAAAAAATCACGGGTGTGTTGAAAATTTCAAATTGAGTCGCTATGCCACCGAACTTTCAGGTTCAGCGTCATTGCATGGTTGTTTTGATCCAATTTTTCTTTTTGCTCCTCTGTTCGGTGTAGTGCCATAGTAAATTGCATTAAAATAAATTGCGATGGCAACCCTCTCTATAAAAGTGCAAGATGCAACCATACATCAGATGCACTTGGCATCACTAAAATTGTTGGAGTCGAGCAACTCGGAGAGTTTCTGATTGGTTGAAACTGCCGTTGCTCGACGCCATGATTAATTTCGTTGCTAAGCAACGTAAAGAAAAACTGCCTAGCTAGAGAGTTGCGTTAGCGGCAGTTTTCAGTTGAAAGTGAACCGGCCAATTAACTACACACGTTTAGTCCTGCAAATTTTAATATAAGTGCCTGGTGTAACATAAATTAAATAAAAGACTATACATTTATATATTTAATAAAAATAAATAAGTTTTATTAATTAAAAGGTTCAAAGGTCTCTCTATAGTCCTAGACAGAAAGGTAATACGAAGTGCGTGCGTTTTTTGTGCAGTTCACGTGCGTTCAGAACATTTCCAAAGATCCACATGGATCCTCTATATGGCGACCGTGGGCCGAAGCCCTGTAAAAACGGTGTGTGGCCGAAAGGAGGCAAGCCTCCCAACAGAACTGGGTGCTCAGAGTAAAGAAAAAAAGAGAAGCCCTGCACAAATTTAAAAATTAATGGAAAAATGAATAATTTACAAAAATATACAAAAAATTTAAAATCATTAAAAACCAAAAATATGTAAAAATTAACAAAAACCCACCATTTGAAACGGTAAAAGAAAAAAAACTTTACGAAATCAACAAATAAGGCAGTGGTGGTGGATTTTTTGTTGGTCGTGGCTAGTGGTAGAAAAAAATCGGTTGGAAAAATATACATATACACATAATACCAAGACTTAATAAAAATCAGAAATAATACGAAAATTCAAAGCTTATAAAACAACAAACTAATCGGCAGCAGAAATAATAAAAGAAATTAGAAAAAAGTGGGGAAAAAAAGAAATTTTGAACTATAAAATCAAAACCGAAACTGTACCAAAAAACGGCATACTATTTAAACTCATTTTATAAAAACTACTTAAAATTACTTTTTTCAATTTCTAAACGTTACAAAACCAATTTTCATAGCATTTTCTCAATCCATCAAATTTATGAAAACACACATACATAAGTATATGCGTAAGGTTTCAGGTAGGCACTGTGGGACAGGGTCGGACGAAAACAGAAAATTTTTTTAATTTTTCATTAATTGTTTCTAGTTTTGGTCCCACTCTGCCCTACAGTGGACTCCATCACAAAAGAATACAAAACACAATTTTGTTAAAAATATGATTAAAATTTTTCTTTAAAGCGGTGCGTCCGCGTAAAAATATAACATAAATTTTTTTTAAACCCCGGTGCGTCCGAGGACATTTATAATACAATTTTGGAAAGATGCGGTGCGCCCGTATCTATAAAAATAAAAACAAGACAATTTTGATAAAAGCGGTGCGTCCGTTTAAAGCCTGTACAAAAATATTTGCCATTCTATAATCTTTGCATTTAAATTGAAATAAAATTATAATTTTGCCATACATTTTAGATTCAAAATTTTTTTCACATTCTGTACAATTAAAAATTCTTACATTTCAATAAGTATACTCGTAAACAATATTCGACATCTTTTAAATTGCATGTGAATTCCAATTCTCACTTCCGCTTTGCATGAAAAATTTTCAGGTAAATTCAATCATTGGGTTTGGATTTGCGGACAACAAAAGCGTAAAGTAAATATTTTTTTAATCTTTCTTTTCACTAACTAATCACTAACTTTAGTATTTCAATAAAATTCACTAACTAAAGTTTTTTTGCTATAAGTATTCGCTAACCAATTGTATAATTATAACTAAAATCTAAAAGCTTTCAAAAATACATACTTTCACAAATTTCTTTTAAAATATCTCCATAAATTCCCTTTAAGAATACTTTCATAATTTTCTTTTGAGCTCAACTCAACTCGCTCCAATTTAATTTCCTTTAAATTCAATTTTCTATTCAATCTTCATAAACAAATTCCACATATCTTGCAACAAAAATTTTAATATTTTGTCTATTCGTTTCAACGCGTATGGACCTAAGAAGCGGGAAGGTTGTTTCTAAAGATCCCCATCCGAGTTCAAGTGCCAAAAATTCAGAGCAAAATTTAGATTCCGAAAACTCAGAGCAAGATATAGATTCCAATAATTCAGATTCTGATTCATCTTCAAGTGCATCGTCAACTGATACCTTAACAAGTGAACATAATTATAAATTATCCCTGAGCGCAGACTTTTTAGGATTTGCTGATCAACCCGTAATTCCAAATTCTAGTTTTTCTATTCTAACTCCGGTTCTTAACGTTACAACCATGGCCACAATCGAGGAGAAAAAATCGTTTATTAATACTTGTGCCTCGATTATGCGAGACAAATACAGTGGAGACCCGTTAGCACTTGGCTCGTTTATAAATAAAGTTGAATTAATGGAAGTATTCTCTAACGAAAATTTAACTCCTACTTTTATTGCATTTTTAAAATCCAAGCTCGAAGGCAAAGCTCGCGAAGCCCTACCAACGCATATAGAATCTGTCAACCAAATTAAAGAAGCGCTATGTAGTGAAATTAGGCCAGACAACTCGAAAGTAGTCGCGGGAAAAATCGTTTAGCTAACGTGAGAAGGCGACAACCTGGCTAGGCCACTCTGACATAATCGGTTTAAGGGCTAGTCGGGGGAGATCTCATCGGCAGCGTCTGTACACCTCTAGGTGCGGCTGCAAGCGGGCGTCTGTCTTGGAGCAAGCGGCTCGCTATATAAACGTGCAAGTAATATTTACACCCCCGCTGAGCGGGTTGTGCGCTGGGCTTGGGACCCGCTACGTAAAACCATACTCTAATGAAATATAACAACAAGCCTCGGACAAATACACTCTCTATTGATGACGACCATGGCAAACGTTTGAAGGGCAAAGAATTGAGGGCGTGCACCTGGAACGTCCGCTCAATGAATGGGATTGGTGCAGATGCCCGGCTGGTTGATGTCCTCGTCAAAGCAAAATCTGACATCACCGCCATCCAAGAAATGCGTTGGACGAAGCATGGAAGAAAGAAGATCAAAATTGTGACACCTATTGGAGTGGCCATACGAATAAGCGCAGTTTCGGTGTCGGATTCGTGGTGGGAGAGAGACATTGTAGCCAAGTACTGGCGTTCAAGCCTGTGGACGAGCGTCTCGCCGCTATCCGAATAAAAGCAAAATTTTTTAATACATCATTCATCTGCGCCCATGCGCCGACAGAGGAGAAATACGATGAGGTGAAAAACACTTTTTATGAACAATTATAACGCACATACGAGCGCTGCCCCCGTCATGATATAAAAGTCGTGCTTGGCGACTTTAACGCCAGGGTGGGCAAAGAAGGCGTTTTTGGCCCTACAGTCGAAAAGTTCAGCCTACACAATGAAACTTCTCGTAACGGACTGAGGCTGATTGACTTTGCCGGTGCTCGAAATATGGTCATATCCAGCACGAGGTTCATGCATAAAAAGATACACCAAGCTACATGGCTGTCTCCTGATCGAAATACTCGCAATCAGATCGATTACGTTGTGATAGACGGACGGCATGCCTCCAGTGTTTTAGATGTGCGCACGATCCGAGGACCTAACATCGACTCGGACCATTATCTCGTTGCAGCCAAAATACGCATCCGCCTCAACGCGGCTAAGTCCAAGGAACAAAAAACACTAGGAAAGCTAGACGTCGAAAAGCTTCAATCACAACAGACTACCAATGATTTCGCAACTCGGCTCTCACACCTGCTCTCTGAGAGCAAAACTCATCCTGAAGGAATACAGGAGCAGTGGGAGCATATCTCCAAAGCACTTCCTACTGCCGCCGAGGAAAAAATTGGTTACCGGCGGCCACGAAAAAACAACTGGTACGATGAAGAATGCCGCGTTGCAACCGAAAGAAAAGACGCTGCCTACAGGGCTACGTTAATAGCGAGCGCGACAAGAGGAGTGTGTGAACGCTATCGTGAGTTGAAAACGGAAGCGAGACGCCTTTTCAGGAAGAAAAAAGCAGAAGCAGAAAGGCGTGAGTGCGAGGAGCTTGAGCTGCTAGCCACCAGGAATAACGCCCGAAAATTCTACCAAAAAGTACGGCGACAGACGGAAGGTTTTAAGACCGGGGCAAACTCCTGTAGGAATGAAAACGGCGACCTTGTAACTGATGTCCAGAGAGTGCTTAGATTATGGAGGGAATACTTCTCCGCTCTCCTAAATGGAGGTATCAATTCACCGCGCAGAGATGAAGAACCCGATCCCGTGATCGATGATGATGGAATATATGTCCCCCCCGCCCGATTATGACGAAGTTAGAATAGCAATAACCAGATTGAAAAACAACAAGACCGTGGGCGCTGATGGATTGCCTGCGGAGCTATTCAAGTACGGCGAGGAGTTGGTAAGGCGCATGCAGCAGCTTCTTAGCAAAATATGGGCGGACGAGTGCATGCCCGACGGTTGGAATCTAAGTGTTCTTTGCCCAGTCCACAAGAAGGGGGATACAGCAAAATGCACCAACTATCGTGGAATCAGCCTTCTTAATATCGCATATAAGGTCCTTTCAAGTGTATTGTGCAAAAGATTGAAGCCCACCGTGAACCGGATGATTGGACCTTATCAGTGCGGCTTCTAAATCTACCATCGACCAGATTTTCACAATGCGCCAAATCTTGGAAAAAACCCGTGAAAAGAGAATCGACACACATCACCTCATCGTCGACTTTAAAGCCGCCTTCGACAGCACGAAAAGGAGCTGCCTATATGCCGCTATGTCTGAATTTGGTTTCCCCGCAAAACTTATACTGCTGTGCAAAATGACGTTGAACAACACCATCAGCTCAGTCAGAATTGGGAAGGACCTCTCCGAGCCGTTCGAAACTAAACTAGGTTTCAGACGTGGTGACCCCCTATCGTGCGATTTCTTTAATTTGATGCTGGAGAAAATTATACTAGCTGCAGAACTTAACCGCACTGGAACAATATACTATAAAAGCGTGCAATTACTCGCATATGCTGATGACATTGATATCATCGGCCTAAACACCCGCGCTGTTAATTCTGCTTACGCCAAACTGGAAAAAGAAGCGGTAAAGATGGGTTTGAAGGTGAATGAGGACAAAACGAAGTACTTGCTGTCATCCAGCAAAGAGTCAGCGCATACGCGCCTTGGCAACCACGCTACTGTTGGCACCCATAATTTCGAAATAGTAAAAGACTTCGTTTATTTGGGAACCAGCATCAACACTAGCAACAACATCAGCACTGAAATCCAGCGTAGAATCAATCTTGCCAATAAATGCTACTTTGGACTAGGTAGGCAATTGAAAAGTAAAGTCCTCTCTCGGCGAACGAAAATCATACGCTACAAGTCACTTATCTTACACGTCCTGCTATATGGGGCAGAAGCATGGACCATGACAACAGCAGATGAAGCGGCTTTGGGAGTGTTCGATAGAAAAGTTCTTCGAAAGATTTATGGACCTCTACGCGTTGGCGATGGCGAGTACCGAAGAAGATTTAATGATGAGCTGTACGAGCTATACGCAGACATCAACATAGTCCAGCGAATTAAAACGCAGCGGCTGCGCTGGCTAGGCCATGTTATGCGAATGAAAGATGATGCTCCGGCCAAGAAAGTGTTTCTATCGGAACCCGCCTATGGAAGCAGAGGTAGAGGGCGGCCCCCACTCCGTTGGAAGGACCAGGTGGAAAACGATTTAAACTCCCTTGGTGTGACCAATTGGCGCCGGTTGGTGGAGCGAAGGAGCGACTGGCGCGCCTTGTTGGACGGCCATAACCGTTTAGACGGTTAAGCGCCAATTAAGCAAGTAAGTAAGGTTGCATAGAGAAACCCATGTACGATACCGAATCTTTAATTACGCCTTCTGAAAGTAAATTTTTCCCCCCAGTTTTAATTTTGAACCTTTTTGCTATACGTATAACATCCTCAACCGTATTCTTCGAATTTTAAACATGACCTAGTTGTAAATTGGAAGTCGTTCTCACTCTGAAAAACTTCAATTTCCATGTTTATATCTATAAAGAAGGAGTTCAATGCTTCAGCAATATCGCAGGTGTATCATATGTCACACCTTTTACGATCACCGTCAAGATCTTTACTTGTAGCTCCGTTAAGTTTACAGCATGCTTAAGATGCTTCCACATTAGCTTGCTATCTGAACAATTGATATCAATATTATTCTCCATGTATTTAATCTTTTAAATTTGATTAGTTTTTTGTAGTACTTCGCTACCATGTTATATTCGGTATAGTCACCCGTTGCTCTAGCTTTTGAGTGCAACCGGTATTTTAGTTTATTCAATTCTGTTAATTCTTGGTCATACCATTTATTTCTTAACTTTACCGTACTGTTTTTTTCAAACGTTAGTACTCCAATACAATCTAGTAAACAAGTATTTATATAGTTGACCATGTCGTTGACATTTATGCTTCTTATTAAACTGAGATCGCAATTCCTCAGTAGAGTCGTCAAGTTATCGGCCGAATAATTCTCCCAGGATGTGATGAAATGACTCTTCGTAACGGGTTTGAATTACTTACTTTTATAGCAAATGAAATAGTTTATATTTATTTTTATAAAATAAACCTTTATTCACTTACATTTTTAGAAAATATTCAACTGCAAGTGAAAAACAACTATGAAAAATGAATTCCAACCGCATTTAACAGGTTGGATAGCAAAATCGATATTATCGGATTCTGTGACACCTAAAAGCGACACTAATACCAATTCGAGCATTAAATCGATAACCATTGTGAATAAAACTAAGTGTGATATCTTATCTGTCAACTGTCTGACAGGATATTCAATATGGCTACTTTTCAGCGTTTTGACAGGGTGTTCAATATGGCGGCGCATAGGGCCACCTATCTTCAGCGGGTGCTAGAAAGAGATACAGAATGAGACAGCGATAGCCAATTACAAATCAGGTGATCCAATCACTATGGAATTTTTACGTCTATGCAGAAGATACCACACTTAGTTTGATTCACAATGCCGATAACATTGGATTTCATAACACCAAAGTAATATTCTTGTCGTTTTTAAATCCGATTTCGACAACAATTGGATTCCATGACAGCCTGATTATGTTCCTCTTGAATCTCTTCAATTCTGGAGGTGTCCCACGTACACTTGTTCCCCAGCTCTATTTTGAAGCGATCACCATGGTAGTCCTTAATGCCCAGGCAACTGCTCCATACATTATGATAGGTCTCACTATCATAGTGTACATCCGTCTTAGGAATTTGCGCTGCATCCCCAGGATATTTCTGCAATACGTCTGCGCACCATTATATCTCTTGTGGCTTTTGATATGGTGTTGTCGAGGAGGAAGCCCTCCTTAAGAGCTTAGAGTCGGACGTGACTGCCAAGTATTTCACCTCGGTCGTCTGCTCCAACTGTACTCCTTCCCGTGTACTTCCCGCTTTATTCTTCTGGTGAAAGGCACAATGGCTGCTTTGCAAGGGTTGATACTTAGACCTACTTCAGTACACCATTCTTTCGTTAACCTCAATTCCCTTAGCATTATGTCACAAGGGGTGCTCTCAAATCTGCCTCTTAAAATTATAACAATATCATCCGCGTACCCTGACATCGGATTCCGTTTTCTGAGAGCCCCCGTAAAAGTTCATTTCCTACCAGGCTCCACAGCACGAGTGGCAGGACGCCTCCTTGTAGACATCCCTTCGTTGTCTTGATCTCTACTGTATCGCATACGGATTGGATGTTGTATCTCTCTTCTCTCGAGTGCCCGATTCACACTCTCGTGGGTCGTGTTGTCGAATAACCCCTCTATGTCCAAAAATGCCCATAGGCAACCACTCCGCATTCGAACGCACTTTGGATTTCCGTGGACAGCTGATACAAGGCAATTTTTGTCGACCTGCCTGTCCTATATGCATGCTGATCTCGATGAAGTGGTATTATATTGAGCCCCTTTGATCTAATCTCGTGGTCTACAATCTTCTCCATTGCTTTCAGAGTAGACGCTGCAGCGACCAGCCAACTTGAAATTGCGGCTTACATTTAGATCTTGACAAAACACCCCCAACTAACCTTTCCGTCCATTTTCGACCCACTGGAGCAAGTTCCTCCGAAGCTTAGGGATCAGGACCATGCCTTACAGAGGTTTGGCCCATGTAAGCCAGGGTTAGATCAGAATTCGTGCTTGATGATATCGTATTTATAGCTACGATTTCTTCGTTGATCTGAAACGGTATATAGAAACTATAACATTTACTCATATGTGCAAATAATAAAATAAGCACGTTGGCATGTTTTTATAAAATGCCCTCATCCTCATTCTTATGGCTCTTCTCCATCTTGTATTTCCCTCCCTCTCATTCTCCTTCCCTCGGCCCTCTCTCCCTCCACCTTTCCTCTCCTCTCCCTTTCTTTTCCCTCTTCCTTCCCCTTTTTTCTTTCCGTTTTTCTTCTCCTTTTATTTCCCCTTCTTTTCCTTTCACTTCTTTTGGTTTTTTTCTTCCCGTGTCCTTTTCCTTCCCCTTTCCCTTACTTTCCTATTCTCGTTTTCCGTTCCGATTTTCTTCTCCTTGCCCTCCCCTTCATTTTGTTTCCTTTTTCCTTCCCCTTTTCCTTTTCGTTCTCCTTCTCTTCCATCTTTTCAGCCCGCTCCTTCTCATTATCCTTACCCTCGACCTCCCTCTCGTTCGCCCACCCGATCCCTTACTCTTCTCCTTTTCCCCTTACTTTTTAATTTTCTTTTCCCTTCCCTTTCCCTTTTCATATGCCTTCTTCCTCTCCCTATTCCTATGCTATTTCTACCCTTATCTGTATCTTGTGTCTATTCTTATTTGTATTCTAACCCTATACCAATTTCTAACCAAACAAAACATTCCTTTCATATATAATACTAGCAGACCCTCAGACGTTGTTCTGCCCTAAATTTGGTCTATCTGCATACATTTTAATAAGCTTTTTCCGTCTAACCTCTACCCACCCCACACACACTTTTTCATAATCCTTTTATTCACTCCTCTCTATCTTCGTCCCACTCTATCTCTTTCTCAGTCTCCTTCCCTCTTTTCTCTTCTCTCAAGTTTTTCCTATTCTTTTTCATCCCTTATTGCCAGGTAAATCGAATAGGATGTATGTAAATAGTTATGTGGGTATTATTAATTCATGTCTTTATTTCGGCTTCGCATGCATATTTTTTGTTTTGCCAGGTTGATGCAGCTAAATGGAATATCACAATGAAAATTACTTTAAAGCTCTCAGCAACAGCTTTTGTTCGATATCCATTTACACACACATTCTAGGGGTATCCGGGTCCAGGTTTTGGCCTATATCTTGAGACCCTAGTCACCCAGCAGTATAAAAATTACTCTGTACTAAAGCACTCATCAACAGCTTCAGCTTGATACACATAATGTAAAACAAATCCTCGTGTTACCCTGATCCACGTTTTGGCATATATCTCGAGACCTTTCACAAATAGGTATGAAAACTACTCCGTTCTAAAGCACTCATCAACAGAGGTTATCCATCTTGTATAAACACTTTCTAGGGGTACCGGGGTCCACGTTTTGGCCTCAATCTCGAGACCCTAGTCAACCAATAGCTATGAAAACTACCCTGTACTAAAGCACTCAACAGCTTTCATTTGTTATCCATATTCTATAAACACATTCGAGGGGCACCCGCGCCACCAGCGGGTACGAAAAATACCACGTATCAAAGTACTCATAAACAGCTTCCATTTG
This sequence comes from Eurosta solidaginis, assembly GCA_029619165.1. Lineage (NCBI taxonomy): Eukaryota > Metazoa > Arthropoda > Insecta > Diptera > Tephritidae > Eurosta > Eurosta solidaginis. Next base: position 12,565 of record JARSSU010031348.1, read on the forward strand.
ATACTCATATTGTACAAACATATCCCAGGATTACCCAGGTCCACGTTTTGATCTCAAGACCCTAGCCAGAACGGGATAAAAATTATTCTATGTCTGTCTCCTGGTTCTAAGCTACCCCCCACCAATTTTCAGCCAAATATGTTCATCCGTTGCTTCCTCTTCTATCACTCTTTATCTATTTAAAAAAAGCGCATGTTGTTGTTGTTGTTGTTGTAGCGATAAGGTTGCTCCCTGAAGGCTTTGTGGAGTGTTATCAATGTGATGGTCCTTTGCCGGATACAGCCGGTACGCTCCGGCACCACAGCACCATTAAGGTGCTAGCCCGACCATCTCGGGAACGATTTTGAGGCCACATTAAACCTTCAGGCCATCCCCTCCCTCCCCAACCCCAAGTTCCATGAGGAACTTAGGGTCGCCAGAGCCCCGTGCTGTTAGTGAACAGGATTCGCCACGGATAGGTGAGGTTGACAATTGGGTTTGGAGAAGCTATATATTGCGCTGGCAACCTGAAGGGTTGCGCTACACAGCCCCTTGAATCTGGTATTTTAGTCGCCTCTTACGACAGGCATACCTACCGCGGGTATATTCTGACCCTCTAACCCGCTGGGTTAGCGCATCAAAATCCGTTGTGTATTTTTAAAGGTTTAAGCCTTCAAAGCGACATGGGGACAGAAAAGCGACTTGTTTTATACTATGTACCCTACAAGGATACTGACTATCATATGACTATAATCTGATTGTCAGCAATGTCAACTAACGATCAGCGCCTCATACAAACTTTCTATCACAAACTTAGGGGACTTGCGCAAATGTGATGTAAACAACTGTGTACGTGTGAGTTTTCGTCTCCTTCTTATACACCAACATGGCCTACTGATTAAGTATATAGCCGTAACTGCTCACTCTCATTCATTTTCCTGGATCAGTGCTGACACTCTAACTATCAAAAAGTGTCATAAATGATAGTTTACTGTAGATATCAGGTTTGACTGTTATACTATCATAAATGACCATTGTTATATTCCGCCAAAAAGAAACAATGCTTTTTGCTTTTTTTTGCTTTATTCATTACGTTTTTAATTTTGTACGTGATAAAAGCATACGTGTTTCTTATTTGTTTAAAATAAATAGTTTTTATAAGAATTCGAGTTCAGAATGTTTAATTTAATTCAGAAATAACAAACAACAGAGAGCGCTTTCCTCATTTTTTAATATTATTTTCGATCTTTTGGCATGGAGCTTTGAAATGCTCTCTTTTTCATTTTTTAAACTTATTTTTTATATGGTTTTCGTCGGTTGAAAATGGCGGCATTTAAAAAATAACAAAACAACCGTGATAATCATTTGATTGTCATATGACAGTCAGTAGTGACAGCATGATTAACTCGGATAAACTGTTCTCGCATACATAAAATTCCATTGAGAATTATGTATCTGTCTCACATGCATAATGGTATCTGCTGTATGTTCTTTTGTTCTATACCAGGTGTCCGAAGCTTTCCCAGTTTGAGTCCTTTTTCATGATTATAGGCTGTCGTGGGGTACATGCGGACATGCGTGAGCGAACAAAGGAACATACATAAATTTGAGTATCAATGTTTACGTCATCGCAGGATCAGCATTGTCAATTACAAGTGTGAGTGTATTAGTAAAACTATCAGCTTTTCGTGTAGGGTAGTGATGTACATCCATACATACCTATAAACCTTCGCCCGAAGTTAATAACGAAGCGAATGCTATATATGTGCATATGTGTTGCATCATGCCTCACTCAAAGCAATTAGCGCGCACAGTTGACAGCGAACAACCACAGACACGCATTTTTTGGTAAAATGTTACTTTATTTAAACAATTTGGCTGATATAGAAAGGAATCAAGTATTTTTTTTATGCAGATCGAAGGTAAATATCTCCAAGTTTTACTGAAAAGTAGAATTTTTTAATCCATCCATCCGTTTATGAGTTATAGCTGTGTACCAAAAATTTTATGATTTTTACTACATTTTGGCAATTTGCCACGCCCTATTTTATACACCTTCAAATTATATTAACTGTATCTCACGTAGCTAAGGCTTTCAAATGCAAAAAATCGTTTTAAAATCGGAGCATCTGTGTGAAGTTATGTGCGTACATGTCATTTAGCGACTTTATTTATAGATTTATAGGTTTAGATATATATAGTAGTGATACAGAGTGATGCATACCACATGAGGTAAACCCACTTATTGGGAATGGTCCCATCCACGGATGCCTATGTCCAATTTTTAGGATTCTCTCCTCCATATCGACAAAGTCTTTGTCGTGGGCCGTTAATGCCACGTTGTCTCTCTGCTTCCTTAATGGCCAAATACTTGGAGCGGGTATTTTGTCTAAATTGAAAGATCCGTTATATAAATTCAAATATGTTAATAATAACATAAAATATTACATTAGATCATACCAATATTTGCGCCACTTTGCGCCGTATATTGAGCACCACCTAAAGCGTCTAAATAGTTAGCGACTGCCAAGATCTCTCCTTCTGCTTGACATCATCGGCGGACAGAATTCTTAGTTGTTGAAATAAAATATTAATATGCAACTAATTCAACTAATTTGAAAACTTATTCATACCTTCATTGACAAAATCTGTATTTGCCTCAAAGTGCTGCACCAAATATTCTTTTTGGCACTTCGATGCTTAGCGCAACGATTTTTTTCCACTTTACAAATTTTTTTGTTTTAATTTAAGGGTGAATATTTTAATAAGGTGCACGATTTTCCAACTTTTTTCGAGGGTGGTGGGGTCCTAAAATCACAAAATTATCATCCGCAAATCTAGGAAACACTTAGTTTATGAAATATATGCTTTTTAATTTCCAAATTTCGTAAAATTTGAACTGAAGTCCTGCACTTAATATTCGGTCGCACATGTCGATAGCGGTATCAAAAGACGCGTATTTGCGTCAAGATTCAGAATCCGAAAGCAGAAACTATATTTTTTATCTCGTTTGAAATTATTCGCGGAAAACCCGTCGGTACTATGTCGCTTTTTTCGTTGTTGCAATTAAACAATAGAAAACATCCCTTCAAAAAACGCGAGTACTCCATAATAATGTAAGGAATACTCCTTGGGAGTATAGGAGTATTCCAAAACTAATCTGTATTCATACAACAAATGTGCTCCAATAACATTGCGATGTCCTAGGAGAGGAGTATGTGATCCCACTCTCGCTTTATTTGTGAGTATTCCATAGAGTACATACGTGAGAGTACTTTCCAAAGTACTTTCACTGTAGTACTCCATGGAGCACCCACAGAGGATCATATGCCAAAGTACTACGAGGAATTGTATCGGAATGAATTATCGGAGTGAGTTTAATTTAAAATGAAAGTAAATGAAGAGGGCAATACAACTTTTATATTTTTTACTACGAATATTCTTATGTTATTTAGCATTTGCGTGAATAAAGAAACTAATATTTCTCTATACTATAGTATGTATACATAAACCAGTGCCGGTTGCATTTTATAAGAGTGCCATAGTAAAATTTTATTATCAGTTATTTGTATGCAATATTTTACTTTTGGCAACTCTGTTCGATCGTCATCGTGTCGTGATGACGGTCGTAAAAACGAGCAATGATCGGCTGATGGTGGTCCGCAACGCATTGCAAAGGAGTATTGTTAGAGGACTCCAACATGAAGAGAAATCGGAACACGTAATCCAACAATTTTTGCAGGGCTATGAAGGTGATGAATAGTGTTGCCAGCTGCGCAACAATGTCTTTTTATCTTGGTAGAACATTATAAGGTAGGGGCACGTCGACATAAATGCAAACAAACATACACTATCAATGTATTTAGTTTTTGTAAAACTCTTGAATAATTTGTAGTCTAATATTATTGGGGATCTTGACAAACTGCTTACAAATAATTGATTCACTCACTGTATTGACCAATGAAATGTCACTAAAAATGAACTTATCTTACTTTCTCTTCTCTTCTTTATCTTATCTTCTCTTCTCTTCTCTTCTGCAGAAGGGTTACTACGCAGAAGGACATCACCGTGGCGGTAGTCACAGTTATAGCACACACCCGGACTTGGCATGGCGTAGCCAGGGTTATTATTTAAGCGCGCCGAAGGCCGCCTATGCAGAAAGGTGTTCTACGCAGAATTACTGTGCATGGCGCAGCCGGTGTTGGATCGGCTAACATAACATAAACATAAGAGTTATAAGGTAATATCAGCTCGTTCACGAATGCAAAAAGAGCTTTTCAATTTTTGGTAAATAAAGACTAGAAAAGTTAAAGACACATATACATCAGATGAAAGGTATTTTTATAATTATTTTTCGATTTTTAATTTTTGAAATCCATCCACTAGTTTCGGAGATATTTCGCTTTGAAAAATTAATAATTTCGCCTTTCGACATGGAATTACCCCCCAAACCTCTCATTTGCACCAAAAAAGAAATATACCGTTGGATTCAGCATAAAAATCTCTATAAATTCCAATTTTGACAAATGTATGTATTCTCCACTTGTTCCAATTAAATACATTAATTCCAAATTATTCAGAGAATTACAAAAACAAAATACATTGATAGTGTATGTTTGTTTGCCTTTATGTCGACGTGCCACCACCTTATAATGTTCTACCAAGATCAGGGTACAATACCAGGTAGAAGCAGAAGTGAAAATACAACCCTCTGTGTATTTTGTTGTTGCCGGTCGTACATAAACTGCCAATCGTTCTTTCAATTTCTTCTTTCAAAAGTGATGGACGAAGAAAAATTTCACATGTAATTTTCGTCAAGAAAGCCAAAACAAAAAAAGAAAAAGGTTTGTTGCTGATGAACCTGGAGGACAAAGGCATTTTTAACGGCAAATAAAGCTAATTAGCTGATTTTTAAATATATATATTTAATTTACTAATTGTCGTGTTTTGCTGGCTCGAGGTCCATGTTTTTTAAATTAAACACAGTTTTTTCTTTTTTCAAAAAACCGACATATTTCGATTGCTCTACGGCAATCGTCTCAAGGTTACAGAGCTAATAAAAACATAATAACAACAATTAACAAATATACATATCAAACATTTAACATATTACATACTTTTCTTACCTGCTAAGAAAAAAGCAGTACCATACTCCACGTCACACAGAGCAAACGTGTTAAGAAAAGTATGTAAATATGTTAAATG
>JARSSU010031349.1:0-11152 GCA_029619165.1 Eurosta solidaginis
GAGTTTTCGGGATCCGTCCGGGATCCCGTCAGGGTCATTTCGGGAATATTAGGAGATCATTTGAGGACATTTCCGGCATCATTTCTGGATAGTTTTTCTGGATCCGTCCGGGATCCCGTCGGGCTAATTTCGGGACTTTTTCGGGATCATTTGGGGTCCCTTCCACCATCATTTCTGGATGGTTTTCGAGATCCGTCCGGGATCCCTTCGGGGTCATTTCGGGACTTTTTCTCGACTAATACGGGATCATTTGGGGGCCCTTTCGGCATCATTTCTGGATGGTTTTCGGGATCCGTCCGGGATCCCCGTCAGGGTCATTTCGGGAATATTAGGAGATCTTTGAGGACATTTCCGGCATCATTTCTGGATGGTTTTCTGATCCGTCCGGGATCCCGACTGGGATCATTTCGGGATTATTTCGGGATCGTTTGGGGTCCCTTCCACCATCATTTCTGGATGGTTTCGAGATCCGTCCGGGATCCCTTCGGGGTCATTTCGGGACTTTTTCTCGACTAATACGGGATCATTTGGGGACCCTTTCGGCATCATTTCTGGATGGTTTTCGGGATCCGTCCGGGATCCCGTCAGCGTCATTTCGGGAATATTAGGAGATCATTTGAGGACATTTTCCGGCATCATTTCTGGATAGTTTTCTGGATCCGTCCGGGATCCCGACGGGGTCATTTCGGGATCGTTTGGGGTACCTTCCGGCATCATTTCTGGATTGTTTTCGGTATCCGTCGGGGATCCGTCGGGTCATTTCGGGACTTTTTCGGGATCATTTGGGGTCCCTTCCACCATCATTCTTTTGGGATCCTTTCAGCATCATTTCTGGATGGTTTTCGGGATCCGTCCGAGATCCCGTCGGGGTCATTTCAGGACTTTTTCGGATCATTTGGAGTACCTTTCTTCATCATTTCTATATGGTTTGGGGATCCGTGGGATAATTTCGGCATCATTTCTGGACATTTTCGGTATCCGTCCGGGATCCCGTCGGTGTCATTTCGGGACTATTCCCGGGATCATTTGGGGTACCTTCCGGCATCATTTCTAGATGGTTTCGGGATTGTTTCGGGTTCATTTGGGGTACCTTCCGTATCATTTCTAGATGGTTTTCGGATCCGTCCGGGATCCCGTGGGGGTAATTTCGGGACTTTTTCTCGACTAATACGGGATCATTTGGGGACTTTCCGACATCATTTCTGGATAGTTTTCTGGATCCGTCCCGGATCCCGACGGGGTCATTTCGGGGCTATTTCGGATCGTTTGGGGTACCTACCGGCATCATTTCTGGATGGTTTTCGGTATCCGTCCGGGATCCCGTCGGATCATTTCGGGACTTTTTCGGGATCATTTGGGATCCTTTCAACATCATTTCTGGATGGTTTTCGGGATCCGTCCGGGATCCGTCAGGGTAATTTCGGGAATATTAGGGATCATTTGAGGACCTTTCCGGCACCATTTCTGGCTGGTTTTCGGGATGCGTCGGGATCCCGTCAGGGTCATTTCGGGACTATTAGGTGATCATTTGAGGACCTTTCCGACATCATTTCTGGATGGTTTTCTGTATCCGTTCGGCATCCCGACGGGGTCATTTCGGGACTTTTTCGGGATCATTTGGGGTGCCTTCCGCATCATATCTTGATGTCAGGGTCATTTCGGGACTATTAGGCGGATCTTTGAGCCCTTTCCGCATCATTTCTGGATAGTTTTCGGGATCTGTACGGGAACCCATAGGGGTAATTTCGGGATCATTTTGGGTATTTTCCGGCATCATTCTAGATGGTTTTCGGGATCCGTCCGGATTCCGTCGGGGTCATTTCGGGACTTTTCGGGGCTATTTTGGATCATTTGTGGACCTTTCCGACATCATTTTTTGATAGTTTTCGGGATCCGTCCGGGATCACGACGGGGTAATTTCGGGACTTTTTCGGGGCTATTTCGGGATCATCTGGGGTATTTTCCGGCATCATTCCTAGATGGTTTTCGGGATCCGTCCGGGATCCGTCGGGGTCATTTCGGGACTTTTTCTCGACTTATACGGGATCATTTGGGGACCCTTTCGGCATCATTTCTGAATGATTTCGGGATCCGCCAGGGATCTCGTCAGGGACGTTCCGGGACTATTAGGGGATCGTTTAGGGACCTTTCCGGCATCATTTCTGAATAGTTTTCGGGATTCGTTCGGGATCCCGTCGGGGACATTTCACGACTTTTTCGGGATCATTTGGGGTACCTTCTGGCATCATTTCTGGGTTGTTTCAGGATTCGTCCGGGATCCCGTCGGGGTCATTTCGGGACTGTTAGGCGATCATTTGGGGACCTTTCTGGCATCATTTCTGGATAGTTTTTGGGATCCCGTCGGGGTCATTTCGGGACTATTTCGGATCATTTGGGGACCCTTTCGGCATCATTTCTGGATGGTTTTCGGGATCCGTCCGGGATCCCATCAGGGTCATTTCGGGACTATTAGGCGATATTTGGGGACCTTTCTGGCATCATATCTGGATAGTTTTTGGGATCCCGTCGGGGTCATTTCGGGACTATTTCGGATCATTTGGGGACCCTTTCGGCATCATTTCTGGATGGTTTTCGGGATCCGTACGGGATCCCGTCAGGGTCATTTCGGGATTGTTAGGGGATTATTTGAGGACCTTTCCGGCATCATTTCTGTATCACCATCGGAGCAATTTCGGAACTTTTTCGGGACTATTTCGGGATCATTTGGGAACCTTTTAGGGGCCACTTCATGACTTTCTCTGTATTTCGGATCATTTGGGGACCCTTCCGGCATCATTTCTTGATGGTTTGCCGGGTCATCAGGGTCATTTCGGGACCATTTTGGGATCATTTGGGGACCCTTCCGAGGTCATTTCTGTAGGAGTCAGTTCGAGATATTTTTGTAACTTTTTCGGGATAGTTTTGGGATCCTTCCGGGATCATTTGTGTATGGTTTTCGCGACCCGTCGTGGATCCCTCGGGGTCATTTCGGAAATTTTTCTGACTATGTCAGGATAATTTGGGAACCCTTCCTGGATATTTTCTGGATGGTTTTTGAGATCCGTACGGGAGCCCGTCAGGGTCATTTCGGAACTTTTCCGGGACTATTTCGGGACCATTTTTGTACCCTCAGGGATCATTTCTGTGTGGTTCTCTGATAGTCTAGAATTGTCTCGTCGTCATTCCGGGTTTTTGGAGACCCTTCCGGGGCATTTCTGGACGGTTTTCGGGATCCGTCCGCGATATCGTCGGGGTCATTTCGTGGCTTTTTCTGGATAACTTCGGGATCATTCGGGGATCCTATCAGGTTATCAGCACATTATTTTATTTGCAAATAAAATGCATTAGACAGACAAATTTTTTTAAACAGATAACTTGATAAGCAGCTAACGTGAATAGCCCATATATTTCATTTTCTCCTTGCGGACGGGGCCGCGGTAAAGGCTAGTATATTACAAATGGGAAAGTTTGGATGTTTGGATGTTTGTCCAGACGTTTGTCTTTGTGACTCAATCACGCAAGAACGGCTGACGGATTTGTATGAAATTTGGCATGCATATAGCCAATAGTCTAGAAGGATCTACTAGCTATATATTTTTCAAAAGGCGCGTGGTCTCGCCTCCTAGGAACAGTTATAATTTAATTATTATATTTTTTGTTTTTGCGACTGAATCACGCCAGAACGGCTTCACGGATTTTGATGAAATTGGTACAGAGATAATAGGCTACTGGCGAAATTTTTTTCGAACATGGAAAGGGGGAAGGGGGTCCACGACCCTTCTAATAATTACTTTTTAACAATTTTACACATTATAACTTAACGTACACTGACCTTTCACCAATATTACAAACTCAGTGGGTGAAATAAGTCGAGGGCTTAGAAGTGAGCAGTGATACACCCCCCCACCCCTCCCTTTCCATCTCGTGCAAAATCTATAAATTGTTATAACTCAATGTAAATTCTGTCCTAAAATCAATAATTTTTGGTATCTGGCTCATACAGATCGAGATCTAAACAATTTTGGAAAAAACGATCAGTGGTACTCTCCTCCTCCCGCCATCCGCCCTCCTTCAATTGTTTTTATTAGCACGCTTTTATTAGCTTTACCTGTATGTTTCTTTGTAACTCTTCATTGGCTCCAACGCGCCTGTTGCCTTATTAACATGGTTTTATAATTATCTTCACCCTATTTGTATCCCGTTTGGGTCATATCGAGACCCTTCCAGGATCATTTCTGGATGGTTTTCGGGATCCGTCCGCGATCCGCCGGGGTCATATCTGGACTTTTTCTGGACTATTCCGGGATCATTTCGGGACTATTTCGCGATCATTTGGGGACCCTTCCGGCATCATTTCTGGACGGTTTTCGGGATCCGTCCGTGATCCCGTCGGGGTCATTTCGGAACTTTTTCTCGACTAAGACGGGACATTTGGGGACCCTTTCGGCATCATTTCTGGATGGTTTTCGGGATCCGTCCGGGTCCCGTCGGGTCATTTCTGGACTTTTTCTCGACTAAGACGGGATCATTGGGGACCCTTTCGGCATCATTTCTGGATGGTTTTCGGGTTCCGTCCGGATCCCGTCGGGGTCATTTTGGGACTTTTTCTCGACTAATACGGTTCATTGAGGTACCTTCCGCATCATTTCTAGATGGTTTTCGGGTCCATCAGGGATCCCGTCGGGGTCATTTCTGGACTTTTTCTCGACTAATACGGGATCATTTGGGGTAGCTTCCGGCATCATTGCTAGATGGTTTTCGGGATCCGTCCGGGATCCCGTCAGGGTCATTCGGGACTATTTCGGTATCATTTGGGGTACCTTCCGGCTTCATTCTAGATGGTTTTCGGGATCCGTCCGGGATCCCGTCAGGTCATTTGAGGGACTATTTCGGTATCATTTGGGTACCTTCCGGCTTCATTCTAGATGGTTTCTGGATCCGTCCGGGATTCGTCGTGTATTTCGGGGACTATTTCTCGACTAATACAGGATCATTAGGGTAGCTTCCTTCATCATTGCTAGATGGTTTTCGGACCGTCCGTCCCGTCTTGGTCATTTCGGGACTTTTTCTCGACTTATACGGGATCATTTGGGGACCCTTTCGGCATCATATCTGGATGCTTTTCGGGATCCGTCCGTAACCCGTCGGGGTCATTTCGGGACTTTTTCTCGACTAATACGGGATCATTTGGGGACGCTTTCGGCATCATTTCTGGATGGTTTCGGGATCCCGTCGGGTCATTTCGGGACTATTTCGGATCATTTGGGGTACCTTCCAGCATCATTTCTAGATGGTTTTCGGGATCCGTCCGGGATCCCATCGGGGTCATTTTGGAACTTTTCTCGACTAATACGGGATCATTGGGGACGCTTTCGGCATCTTTTCTGGATGGCTTCGGGATCCGTCTGGGATCCCGTCGGGGTCATTTCGGGAATATTTCGGGATCATTCGAGGGAACTTCCGGCATCATTTCTAGATGGTTTTCGCGATCCATCGGGATCCCGTCTGGGTCATTTCGGTACTATTTCGGAACCATTTGAGATACTTCCGGCACCATTTGTAGATGGTTTACGGGATCCGTTCGGTATCCCATCAGGTTCAGTTCGGAATTATTTCGGATCCTTTGGGGTACCTTCCGGCATCATTTCTATATGGTTTTGAGGATCCGTCCGGGATCCGTCGGGGTCATTTCGGGAATTTTTCTCGACTAATACGGGATCATTTGGGACGCTTCGGCATCATTTCTGGATGGTTTTGGGGATCCGTCCGGTATCCCGTCGGGGTCATTTCGGGACTATTTCGGATCATTTGGGGTTCCTTCCGGCATCATTTCTAGATGGTTTTCGAGATCCGTCCGGGATCCCGTCAGGGTCATTTCGGGATACCTTCCGGCATCATTTCTGGATATGTTTTCGGGATCTTTCAGGACTTTTTCTCGACTAATACGGATGATTTAGGGACCCTTTCGGCATTATTTCTGGATGCTTTTCGGATCCGTCAGGAATCCCGTCGGGGTATTTCGGGACTTTTTCGGGACTAATACGGGATAATTAGGGGAGCCTATCGCATCATTTCTGGATGGTTTTAAGGGATCATTTGGGGTACCTTCCGGCACCATTTCTAGATGGTTTTAGGGATCCGTCCGGGATCCCGTCAGGGCCATTTTCGGGACTATTTCGGGATACCTTCCGGCATCATTTCTGGATAGTTTTCGGGATCCATCCGGGATCCCGACGGGGTCAGTTCAGGACTTTTTCTCGCCTAATACGGGATGATTTGGGGACCCTTTCAGCATTATTTCTGGATGCTTTCGGGATTCGTCAGGAATCCCGTCGGGTCATTTTTGGACTTTTTCGGACTAATACGGGATAATTAGGGGAGCCTTTCGGCATCGTTTCTGGTTGGTTTTCGGGATCCGTACGGGATCCTGCCACGGTCATTTCGGGACTATTTCGGGATCATTTGGGGTACCTTCCGGCATCATTTCTATATGGTTTTAAGAATCCGTCCGGGATCCCGTCGGGATTATTTCGGGACTTTTTATCGACTGGTATCGGATCATTTGGGGACCCTTTCGGCATAATTTCTGGATGATTTCGGATCCGTCGGGAACCCTTCGGGGTCATTTCGGAACTTTTTCGGGACTATTTCGGGATCATTTGGGGTCCTTCCGGCATAATTTCTGCATGGTTTTAGGTCATTTCGGGACTATTAGGGGATCATTTGAGGACCTTCCGGCATCATTTCTGGATAGTTTTTGAGATCCGTGCGGGATCCCGTCGGGGTAATTTCTGGACTTTTCAGAGATTGTTTCGGGATTATTTTGGGCCCTTCCAAGATCATTTCTGGATTGATGTCGAGATCTGTCCGGGATCCCGTCAGGGTCATTTAGGAGTCCGTTCGAGATCCCGTAAGGGTCATTTCGGGACTATTAGGCGATCATTTGAGGACCTTCCGGCATCATTTCTGGTAGTTTTCGGAATCGTCTGCGATCCCGTCGGGGTCATTTCAGGACTTTTCGGGACAAATACGGGATCATTTGGACCCTTCCGGAATCATTTCTGTATGGTTTTCGCGATCCGTCGTGATCCCCTAGGGACCCTTCCTGGATTGTTCTGGATGATTTTGAGAACCGTCCGGGAGCCCGTCAGGGTAATTTCGGAACTTTTTCGGGACTATTTCGGGATCATTTTGGTACCCTTCAGGCATCAATTCTTTGTGGTTCTCTGGATAAGTCTAGAATCGTGTCGTGTCATTTCGGGTTTTACGCATATAGCATATATTTTTGTCTGAAAAAATCATAGAGATCGGTGGTATATATATTATATACTTCATATAAACTGTCATTTTGGCCCTTTTTTTACGGCTAGAAGCTTCAAAATTCATCAAATTTCATCAAATAGTTACGTTTAGGTTATATATTTTGAAATATGTGATTCTTAGTCATAGTTTTTACATGCAGACCACAAAAAACGTGAAGGTTTGCATCCTCACACACGTACCTACCTATTTTTATACTCAGTTGAGCAGAGCTCACAGAGTATATTAACTTTAATTGGATAACGGTTGGTTGTACAGGTATAAAGGAATCGAGATAGATATAGACTTCCATATATCAAAATCATCAGTATCGAAAAAAAATTTGATTGAGCCATTTCCGTCCGTCGTCCGTCCGTCTGTCCGTTAACACAATAACTTGAGTAAATTTTGAGGTATCTTGATGAAATTTGGTATGTAGATTCCTGGGCACTCATCTCAGATCGCTATTTAAAATGGACGATATCGGACTATAACCACGCCCACTTTTTCGATATCGAAAATTTCGAAGATCGTTCTGGATTGATGTCGAGATCTGTCCGGGATCCCGACAGGGTCATTAGGAGTCCGTTCGAGATCCGTAAGGGTCATTTCGGGACTATTAGGGGATCATTTGAGGACCTTTCCGGCATCATTTCTGGATAGTTTTCGGAATCCGTCTGCGATCCCGTCGGGGTCATTTCAGGACTTTTCGGACAAATACGGATCATTTTGGGACCCTTCCGGAATCATTTCTGTATGGTTTTCGCGATCCGTCGTGGATCCCCTAGGGACCCTTCCTGGATTTTCTGGATGATTTTTGAGAACCGTCCGGGAGCCCGTCAGGGTAATTTCGGAACTTTTTCGGGACTATTTCGGGATCATTTTGGTACCCTTCAGGCATCATTTCTTTGTGGTTCTCTGGATAAGTCTAGAATCGTGTCGTTGTCATTTCGGTTTTTTGGGACTATTCCGGCAACTTTTTGGAGATCCTTCCGTGGCATTTCTAGATGGTTTTTGGGATCAGTCCGCGATAGCGTCGGGGTCATTTCTGGATTTTTCTGGATAATTTCGGGATCATTTTGGCATCCTATCAGGTTATCAGCTCATTTAGTTCTTTTTTTACTCATTTACAAAATAAAATTTATTAGACAGAAACATCTTTTTAAACAGATAATTTGATAAGCAGGCTAACGTGAATATCCCATATATTTAATTTTCTCCTTGCGGACGGGGCCGCGGGTAAAGGCTAGTATAATATATATATGATGGTATATATAGTATATATATAGTATATATATATATTTTTTTTTGCGATTTCGGCCCCATTTTAACAGCTAGAAGCTTCAAATTTCACCAAATGCTTACATGTATAGCATATATTGATGTCTGAAAAAATCATTGAGATCGGTGGTATACATAGTAATATATCTCATAATACCGATTGTTCAGATAAGAAACTTTGCGCAATTTCTGCCCCGTTTTAACAGCTAGAAGCTTCAAATTTCACCAAATGCTTACGCATATAGCATATTTTTGTCTGAAAAAATCATAGAGATCGGTGGTATATATATTATATACTTCATATAAACTGTCATTTTTGGCCCTTTTTACGGCTAGAAGCTTCAAAATTCATCAAATTTCATCAAATAGTTACGTTTGGGTTATATATTTTGAAATATGTGATTCTTAGTCATAGTTTTACATGCAGACCACAAAAACGTGAAGGTTTGCATCCTCACACAACGTACCTACCTATTTTTATACTCTGTTGAGCAGAGCTCACAGAGTATATTAACTTTATGGATAACGGTTGGTTGTACAGGTATAAAGGAATCGAGATAGATATAGACTTCCATATATCAAAATCATCAGTATCGAAAAAAAATTTGATTGAGCCATTTTCCGTCCGTCCGTCCGTCCGTCTGCCCGTTTAACACAATAACTTGAGTAAATTTTGAGGTATCTTGATGAAATTGGTATGTAGATTCCTGGCACTCCATCCAGATCGCCTATTTAAAATGGACGATATCGGACTATACCACGCCCCACTTTTCGATATCGAAAATTTCGAAAAACCGAAAAAATGCGATAATTCAAAGCGATGAAACTGGTAGCTGGGTTGACGTTATGACGCAGATAGAAATTAGTAAGATTTTGGACAATGGGCGTGGCACCGCCCACTTTTACAAGAAGTAATTTAAAGTTGCAAGCTGTAATTTGGCGTCGTTGAATATATCATCGGGGTATATATATTATATACTTCATATAAACTGTCATTTTTGGCCCTTTTTACGCTAGAAGCTTCAAAATTCATCAAATTTCATCAAATAGATACGTTTAGGTTATATATTTTGAGTACGTGATTCGTAGTCATAGTTTTACACGCAGACCACAAAAAACCTGAAACTTTGCAGCCTCACACAAAGTACTACCTATTTTTATACTTTCATGAAAATGAAATGGTATATTAATTTCGTCACGAAACCGAAAATTGTAAGTCCTTAAAAGAAAATTGATAGACCCACCATTAAGTATACCGAAATAATCAGGTTGAAGAGCTGAGTTGATTTAGCCATGTCCGTCTGTCCGTCTGTCTGTTTGTATGCAAACTAGTCCCTCAATTTTTGAGATATCTTGATAAAATTTGGTGAGCGGGTGTATTTGGGTGTCCGATTACACATTTGTCGGAATCGACCGGATCGGACCACTATATCATATATCCTCCATCAACCGATTTTTCAGAAAAAGAAGATTTTTGTGTATGATTTTTATAGTATATATATATATTTTTGTTGCGATTTCGGCCCCATTTTAACAGCTAGAAGCTTCAAATTTCACCAAATGCTTACGTGTATAGCATATATTGATGTCTGAAAAAATCATTGAGATCGGTGGTATACATAGTATATATCTCATACAACCGATTGTTCAGATAAGAAACTTTGCGCAATTTCTGCCCCGTTTTAACAGCTAGAAGCTTCAAATTTCACAAATGCTACGTATATAGCATATATGTTGTCTGAAAAAATCATAGAGATCGGTGGTATATATATTATATACTTCATAAAAACTGTCATTTTGCCCCTTTTTTACGGCTAGAAGCTTCAAAATTCATCAAATTTCATCAAATAGTTACGTTTACGTCATATATTGTTGAAGTACGTGATTCGTAGTCATAGTTTTTACACGCAGACCACAAAAAACCTGAAACTTTGCATCCTCACACAAAGTACCTACCTATTTTTATAACTTTCATGAAAATGAAATGGTATATTAATTTCGTCACGAAACCGAAAATTGTAAGTCCTTAAGGAAAATTGATAGACCCACCATTAAGTATACCGAAATAATCAGGTTGAAGAGCTGAGTTGATTTAGCCATGTCCGTCTGTCCGTCTGTCTGTTTGTATGCAAACTAGTCCCGTCAATTTTTGAGATATCTTGATAAAATTTGGTGAGCGGGTGTATTTGGGTGTCCGATTAGACATTTGTCGGAATCGACCGGATCGGACCACTATATCATATATCCTCCATTCAACCGATTTTCAGAAAAAGAAGATTTTTGTAATATCTTACCCAATTTAACAGATTGAAGCTTCAAACTTCACCATATACTTTCGTATATTGCACATATTGTTGCCTGAAAAAGGTTATGAGATCGGTCATATATATAGTATATATCCCCCACAACCGATTGTTCAGATAAGGAACTTTTCGTAATTACTACCCTATTTTAAGAGCTAGAGGCTTCAAATTTCAACGAATGCTTACGTATATAGCATATATTGTTGTCTGAAAAATCATAAGATCGGTGGTATATATAGTATATATATGGTGGTATATATAGTATATAT
>JARSSU010031350.1:0-13928 GCA_029619165.1 Eurosta solidaginis
AAGTAAAAGATATAGGTCACTCAAAACTCACATTATCTTTTGAAAATTATCTTACAGAAAAATATTTTCGAAAAAATTTGAACACTCGAGTATAATTTACGAAAATTTCGAACTTTTTACTTTAGAGTTGTCCGAATTTTTTTGAGTAGAAGACTTTGTAGCCAACAATGTAAAAGTTATAGGTCACACTAGAAAAAAAAGAAAGTAGACAAAAAGCAATGCGACTATTATTTCCACTTCTATTATTTGTCCTTTGTTAGACTGAAATTGGACGGGCTGCACAACTGCATACTCAGCAAAACTTTAAACGAAAGTTTTTGTAATTTTTCTCGAATTTTTTCGAAAATTTTTCGAGATTGTTTTGCATAGTTTCAGCTACAAAATTTTTGGGAATTTTTCCTTAAACCTTGCAGAAAATAAAAGTTTAGTTGCAAAAATGTAATAAAAATTATGAAGTTAGAAAGAAAAAGGTTAAGAAATAAAAGCTCGTTGAATACATTTTTTTTAATTTTTTTCAGACTGACCACATTTTAAAAATAACTTGGATCTGCATCTGATCCAAAAGTAACAATTGCAAAAATTTAAATAATTTTCTACCAGCAAAGGGAATTGTGCCTACTGAATTTAAACCATATCAAAAGACGCTTTATTAGAAACAAATAAATTCGGCCTATTTGAGAAAAGCTTCGTCGGATTCTTATTGGTAACAACCGATATCAAAAAGTTATTGTTTTACTATCGGCTTATTACTTAAAGCAAAATTGTCGTCGAGTTCTCGGTTGGCTATCGCCGAATCAGAGCATTTGATTGGTTTCTGAACGACTTGTTATTGATGTGTTACATTTTTTATGGTGATGGTTTATTGGAATCTGTTTTATTAAAACCTGCCTATAACACGCCGATAAAAATTAGCAAATCGTCGATAAAAACCGATATCTTTTTGATACCGAAAACCACAAATTTTTGATATCAAAAACTTTTCAATAATAATTCTATAACCATTTGACAAGAACTATAATTTCCCGATAAAAATGGATATCTCATTCATAACCTTTGTTATCGTTAGAACTATAACAATTGATCAATAAATAGATAACTCGTCTTTACTTCGCCGATAACCCACCTATAAGTTGTCGATAAAAAAAAGTTACACTAGCTGTGAACTATTGTGAACGTTGCCTTAGGTTATTTGATGGTAACCCTCTATGGATGAGCAGTTATGTGAATGTTGGTATTACTGAAATAAAGATGATGGTCGGACAATTCCGATTGATCGAGCAAATAAAATAAACGTGTTTTAAAACAGTACTTTTTAATCTACAATTTGCTATTCGATCAACCACTATATCTTAGATTTTACACTAGCCTATAAACAACCGTTAATTTTTTGCTTACAAATTTATAACTCGCCATCTGCTTTCGGTTTGGTTACTTATCTTCCACTTCCTTTCCTTTTTCTCTGTTTCTTTCTTTCCTTGCCTATTATTTCCTTTCCTTTATTTTCGTTGCTTTTCCTTGCCTTGCGTGACGATAACCTTAAGCATCTTTATTAGTATCCACATCTTTTCGACACTATTACAATTCTATTCTTTTTCTTCTTCCTCGTCTTCTTTTTTGTTTCGTCTTCATTACATTTACTTATTTTCCTTTGTCGTTTCACTTTCTCCTTTTTAAATTTGTTTTTCTGCCATCTTTAATATCCATTAGCAGATATGTTTTCTCATTTTGCTCATATCTACTCTACCGCGTTCATTGTTCCCATATTACTCTCCAGTGTAGTGACTACACTTACGCTTACATTTTGTACTCCCCTTGCCGTCTGCGACGATGATTTCTTATCCAAAATACTAATGAAAAGTTCCGCGAGTTATCTGTAAATTTTAAACTGAGGCAGTGGACCCATCTACCCCGCTCTGTACACATCCATGTTTTCAAACAAGAATTGTGTACAACCTGTTGGTGCTGTTGCTCTAAACCTTTGTGCTTGATTGTGTGGTTATTGACAGTCAGATCACAAGAACTGGTAAGCGCCAGCGGTGTTTAAACATCAGCGGCTTTGAATAACAGGTTATGGACAATGAAGGTACGACGACATACGTTAACATTGTAGCTACTTGTAAAATCTATATCGGATTCTTATATTGTGAAATGTGCACTGAATTAATCCATGTACGTGCATGGATGAAAGTGTTTTGTCGCACTTACGTGTTTTTTCTGCATGGATCTATAAAAACTGCCCAGGAAAATTTCGATAAAAATTGTGGAAAATATAAATTCCTATGTTTGCATATATATAAAGCTCATCACATCTGACCAAACATTTTCGCAACGAATGTTTTGAATATATGTGCTATGGGCCGGCAAACGTAGGGGAAGGGGTAATACACTTAAAACTAAAATTTCTTATATTGGGAATTTTGCATGGTAGAGATTCAGAGAGAAGAGAAGTGCCCACATCAGTACCACACAAATATACTGTAACGAATTTTCTGCAAATCCTCTTATTTGCAATCCTCTGCTAAGTTCGAATCACTAAACTGTTGAATAAATAACTCCAATATTGAATAATGGAAAAATAGCCTTTATTAAAGTACTTCACAATGACACTTATACTTTGCTACTCGCAGGCTTAATAACCAAACTGATTGATAACTCAAATTGAACTCTACTATTGGCCGCCAGATAGCGTGCTTAATCAATAACTGATTGATTGCTCAACTCAAACTGAATTACTTCTTACTCGCCTGCCCCGCTTTTATAGTTTACGCTGCATACTTCTAGGCTCTTCGATTTCCAGAACTTACTAGTTATTTTCGGCTACAAAATCGCCAGCCACAACTACGTGCACAAATTATTGCTCTCTCTTGTGACAACTCAGATAAGATATATGCATGTGTTTGTGCATTGCCGCTCCGCTGCTCGTATACGTACATATGTGTAGACGCAATTATTTATTCGTTTATCTAGATACATAATGACTGAATTATTGATGTGAATGTTTGTAGTTTACAGTCTCTCGCGCATACATAGGCGTATAAGTAAATGCATCTGTGTGTGACATCTTTCGGCTGCCTTATATATGTGTATACATGATTTGATTATTGACGTAAATACTGCTTATCGTGGCCTTGGCATCGCCTTAGTGATGGTATAACTTAGTGATGTTAATATCCGTGACACTGCCCTCCACCTAAGTCTGATCGTCCCGATCAGACAAATCTCCCGATCTAACTGCCGCTAACATCTCCAAATGTACCACTCTTCTAATCCGTGGTTTCCCAGTGGTTGTATGCGGTAGATGGTATCACTGATCTTCTTCACAACTTTGTACGGGCGTCCCAACTGCACCGAAATTGGCTGGAAAACCTTTCCGCGTGAGGGTGTTTAACAGTACCAAATCTCCGCCAAGAAACCTTCCGAATAAAGTCTTGTCATGCCAGTGTTTCATCTTACTACTCATTACCCTGGCCGTTCCTTCACACTCTTGTGTTTGGTCAATGAACCACTTCGTAGAGCTTGCGCTGGACGGATTTTGCTTTGCATAGTCGGTATCGTTCCCAACATTTCACAACAGTAGTGCGCTCCGGCTTGAAACTACCCTCTCATTCTTTCTCGGAAATTCGTTGCTTCGTTTTCCTACGTCTTTAGGTTTTGTCAATGCCAGTGTTTCTCTCGCAGGTACTTTGATTTTGATTTATTTGGCCCATTCGATCTATCAACCTTTACCTTTGAATTTCGTGGCCTTCGTCGAGTATTCTCAAACCAGTACCCGATACTGCTGAACCCTTTTTCCAAACTAAAGTAAGTGCACATCTTGGTTCTCATAACGCATCACCCTTCTCTTGCATATCGATCTTGATGTCATGGCAACCAAGAAATCCACTCCCAATATATATCTTCATCAACAATCTCCGCCACAACAATTTGTGTAGAACCATGACCTCCCAATCAATACTTCACATATCACTTCTCCCTGAACTTGGTTATACTCGCCAGTAACCGTACGCACTTGCTCAGGTCGGTTACTTCCTGTGACCAAGTCAGATCGGATCAAGGAATGAGATGCGCCCGTATTACAGTCAGTACTCGTTCTTTGCCATCCACATCCCTCTGACGGTAGGACTGCATCGATTTTCTACCAATTTGCGACACAGATATCACAGGGCATTCAATAGCTGGATCTAGCTCTCTACCTCTTACTCGCTCTTGCTCATCTCCTCCAGCTTTGCGTTTATGGCACCCACATTGTTGGTACTATTAGACCAAGATCGCAATGGACGTGCAATGTGACCTGGGTGCCGCACTTGAAACATTTAATAACTCCGGATTCTTCTGTTGAGATCCCTTCAGTGCTTCGAAAATTGTTTCTACCACTCTGGCCTTTACTTCCACACGGCGTGCTTTGAAAACTGGCTTACACAGAAGCGACGCTGTTTCCTGAATCAGAGCATGCGATACCGTTTCAGCAAATGTTAGTTTGGATTCGCATAGTAGCCCGCTTCAGTTTCCACATCCTCGTATGCCATTTATAAAGCTCTGAATCTTTACCCTTTCAGTGTATCCACGGGTGCGTCTGCATTTGCAAGATGAGCCAATCTTTCAATATCTGAAGCAACTCCTGCAATGTCTCATTTGCTTTTGGTAGCGGTTTTGCAACTCAATTTGGAATATCTGTTTCTATGCTCGCTTCCGTAACGTCTCTCTAAAGCGCTCATCAAATGTTTCGTAGTGTCGCTCGTACTCTGGGATGGTCTGTAAGATTTCCGCAGCTGGTCCTTTAAAGCTACGAACAATGCAGCAACTTTATCTTCAGATTCCAATTGTTCACTGCTGCGGTCTTCTCAAATTGTAGCTTAAAGACCTGGAAAGGGAACAGAACCGTCAAAGGATGGTGTTTTACCTTTGGATTACTAGTTGAAACTGCTGGGGCGATTTAGTTGCAACTGCTCGATACGTCCTCTCAAAGCATCCACCTCGGCCTCGATTTTTTCTTCAAACTGTAAATTTTGTATCTTGCGCCTCCAACTCGAGGAAATACGTCCTTCTTGCTTCTCAGTTGAGCAGAGATCTGCGATGATTCTGTGCTGAAATTGAGCAGACATTTCGGATATCGTGCCCCTTGTGCTTCCATCTTCGATGTATACGTCTGCTGCCGGACATTCTGACATACGCGTCTGTTCTTCTTCTCGTGCGTTTCATCTTAGATGTTATATCGGTCTTTGTTGCGATTCGAGTTGTGCTGCCATATATGTCTTCTGCTCTTCCAGTGATGATGACACTGTCGATGTTGAGCAGATATTGCAGCTAAAACTCATGTTTCAAGAAGTCGTGTGCTGTACCGTCTGCGATGTTTCGTCTGTCTCTTAAATGTTTGTTGTTTCTCGTCTATCAGATGAAAGACATCACTCTCCACATCATTCTTCTGCTCCCTTTGCCTCTCGTAGCCGTGCCTGAAGTTCAGTAACGCCGCTGTATTCAATCCACGTGCTCTCCACTCCTCTTAGTTGCTGGATATTCAATTCACGAAACTTGTGCCATGTGCCTTGTTGTCTCTGGAATTTATTCAACTATTCCTCTTCGGCACCCAGTTGTACGAATTTTCTGCAAATCGACTCTTATTTGCAATCTCTCTGCTAAGTTCGAATCACTAAACTGTGAATAAATATAACTCCAATGCATGAATATGTGTAAAATAGCTTTTATTAACGTACATCACTTGTCACATACTGCGTCACTCGCAGGCTTAATAACCAAACACTGATTGATACACTCAAATTGAACTCTACTAACATCGTGGCGCCAGATCGCAGTGCGTAATCAATAACTGATTGAAGTGCTCAAGTCTCAAACCTGAATTACTTCTTACTCGTGCCTGCCGCCGCTTTATAGTTTGCGCTGCCTTACTGTTCTAGGCTCTCTTCGATTCCACGAACTTACACTAGTGTTATTTTCGCTACAAAATCGCTCAGCACACACTAGCGATGCACAAATTATTGCTCTCGTTCTTGTGACAACTCATAGCTAAGATATATGCGATGTTGTTGTTGCATGCTGCTCCGCTGCTCGTATACGTACATATGTGTAGACGCAATTATGTATCGTTTATCTAGATACGAGTATGTACTGAATTGAATTAGATGGTGAATTGTTTGAAGTAGTTTACAGTCTCCCGCATGCGCTGACATAGGCGTATAAGTTAATGCATCTGTCGTGTGACATCTTTCGTGCTAGCGCTTACGATATGTGTATACATGATTGATTATTGACGTAATACTGCTTATACGTGGCATTGGCATCGCCTTAGGGTGGATAACATTAGTGATGTTAATATTCGTGACACTGCCACTCCACCTGAGTCTGATCGTCCGCACTCAGACAATCTCCCGATCTAACTGCGCTAGCATCTCAAATGTACCACTCTCTAATCCGTGGTTTCCCAGTGGTTTGTATGACGGTAGATGGTGATCATCACTGATCTCTCACAACTTATGTACGGGCGTCCCAACTCGCACAACCGAAATTTGGCTGGAAACCTTTCCGCCGGTGATAGGGTTGTTTAACAGATACCAAATCTACCCGCCAAGAAACCGTCCGAATTATAAAGTTCTTGTCATGCCAGTGGTTTTCGCATCTTACTACACTGCCTTACCCTGAGCCGTGTTCCTTCACACTCTGTTGTTTAGGTCAATGCAAACACTCTCGTAGAGCTGCGCTGGATACGGAGTTTGCTTTGTCATAGTCGGGCTATCTGTGTCCCACATTCACAACAGTAGTGCGCTCGCGCTGAAACTACGCCGCGCATTCTTTCTCTGGAAATTCGCGTGCTTGTTCGTTCTCTAGCGTCTGTTTAGGGTTTGTCAATGCCACTGTTTCTCTCGCAGTACTTTTTGATTTGATTTATTATGGCCCATTCGATCTATCACCTTTTGCCTTTGTGACTCGTGTGTTCTTTCGTGTCGAGTCTCTCGCACCAGTACCGTCGAGTTACTGACTGAACCGACTTATTTCCAAACTAAAGGTGAAGTGGCACTCCTGGTTTGTATAGCGCATAATGCATCTCTTCTCCTGTGCATATCGATCCTGACGGGTCATGGTCCAGCCATAGAAAGAGTCCACTCCAAACTATGACACTTCCTCATACGATCTCGCCACACACATATTGTGTAGAACCATGACTTCGCAATCATACCTCACATACCACTTCGCCTTGACTTGAGTTTATCTCGCCTGTGACACGTCAGCACAACTTGCTCCAGGTAACGCTTTACTCTCGTAAGACCAAGTCAGATCGGATCAAGGAATGAGCTGCCCCGTATCTACAGTCAGTACTCGCTCTGTGCCATCCACATTCCTCTGACGGTAAGTCACTGCTCGATCTTCCAATGCGACACAGGTATCACAGGGCATTCAATAGTGGATATAGCTCTCTACCATTACACGCTCTTCTCATCTCCACCAGCTTTTCGTTCTATGCCACCCACATTGTTGGAACAATAGGACCAAAATCGCAAGACGTGCAATGTGACCGTACCCGCCACTTGAAACATTAAGAAATCCAATTCTTTTGAGATCCCTTCAGCGCTCCAAAATAATACACAATCTGGCCTTTCTACTTCAACACGGCCTTTGAAAACTGGCTAAAACACAAGCGACGCCGTTCCTGCTCACAGCATGCGATACCGTTTCAGCAAATGTTGAGTTCGACGAATAGTAGCCCGCTTCGTTTCAAGAACCGTATCGCCACTTTATAAACTCTGAATCTTTACCCTTCAGGTATTCACACGGAGTGCGTGCATTTGCAATATGACCAACCTTTCAAATACCGAAGCAAACTCTGCAAAGTCTCATTCGCTCTTTGGTGCGGTTTCGAAAACTCAATTGAATTATCTAGTCTCTGCTCGCTTCCGTAAAGTCTCTCCAAAGCGTCATCAATGTTTCGATTCGTTCCCTCGTACTATGGGATGGTCTGTAGATTTCAGCAGCTGGTCTTTAAAGCTACGAACAAATGCAGCAACTTTATCTCAGCATTCCAATTGTCACTGTCTGCGGGTCTTCTCAAAATTTAGCTTAAAGACTGGAAAGGAACAGAACCGTCAAAGGATGGTGTTTTTACCTTTGGATTACTAGTTGAAACTGCTGGGCGATTTAGTTGCAATGCTCGATACGTCCATTCAAAGCATTCCACCTCGGCCTCGATTTTTTCTTCAAACTGTAAAAATTTTTGTATCTTGCGCCCCAACTCGAGGAAATACGTCCTTCTTGCTTTCCAGTTGAGCAGAGATCTGCGATGATATCTGTGCTGAAATTTGAGCGACATTTCGGGCTTATCCGTTCTTTTTCGCTCTTGTGCTTCCCAACTATCTTCACGATGATTATATTCGGTGTCGACATTTCTGACATACGAGCCTTTTCGTGTCTTCTAGTGCTGTTCTCATCTTAGCATGTTTCCCATATTTCCGGTCCACACTCTGCTTTGATCTTCATCCACTGTGCTGATGCCCAGAGATGTCTCTCATGCTCTTCCAACGTTGTGAGCGCAGGACACTGTCGATGTTCTACTTTTGAGCACGATATGTGTGCAGCCTTAATGAATCATCTGTTCAAGTCTGATGCTGGTGGTAACTCCGTCTGCGATTCTGTTCGTCTCTTAAACTAGTTGTTTCTCGCTATCAAGATGAAAGACTATACTCTTCCACATCAATTCCTTCTGCTTCCATTTGCTCTCGTAGCCAGTGCTGAAGTTCAAGTTTAACGCGAGTCTCTGTATTCAATCACGCTCTCGTAAACTCCTCTCTTAGTTGCGGGATCTTCAATTCACCTAACTTTGCCATGTCCTTGTTGTCCTCTGGAATTATTCAACAATTCTCTTCTGGACACTAATTGCTAACGAACTTTTCTTGCAAATCCTCTTATTGCATCCTCGCTAAGTTCGAATCACTAACACGGTGGAATAAATGCATACTCCAATATTGAATACATGGACAAAATATGCTTTACTAAAGTACTGTCACAATGACACTTATACTTTGCTCCTCGCCGCTTAATAACAAACATGATTGATGATAACTCAAATTGAACTCTACTATTGGCCTGCAGATCGCGCCACGCGTGCATAATCAATAACTGATTGATTGCTCAACTCAAAACATGAATTACTTCTTGACTCGCTGCCCCGCTTTATAGTTTCCGCTGCTACTCTAGGCTCTTCGATTTCAGAACTTACAGTTATTTCGGCTACAAAATCGCCCCACACCAGCCACAACTACGTGC
Organism: Eurosta solidaginis; assembly: GCA_029619165.1. Lineage (NCBI taxonomy): Eukaryota > Metazoa > Arthropoda > Insecta > Diptera > Tephritidae > Eurosta > Eurosta solidaginis. Next base: position 9,271 of record JARSSU010031350.1, read on the forward strand.
ACAAATTAGTTGCTCTCTCTCTTGTGATCAACTCAGATAGATATCATGCAATGTGTGTTGTGCCTTGCCGCTCCGCTGACTCAGGTCTACGTAAATATGGTGTAGACGCAACCAATTATATTATCGTTCTATCTAGATACATAATGACTGAATTATGACGTGAATGTTTGGTCAGTTTACATGTCTCTCGCGCATACATAGGCGTATAAGGAAATGCATCTGTGTGTGACATCTTTCGGCCTGCCTAGATATGTGTATACATGATTTGATGATGACGTCGCCGTAAATACTGCTTATCGTGGCCTTGGCATCGCCTTAGTGATGGTATATACTTAGTGATGTGTCTATCTCCGTGCCAATACCGTCGATGGAGTGTTTTGCGAGTACAACAACAACATACGTTGTAGAATATGCATCTCACTATTACTGTATGACATCATATCTGGATATTAAGTATTAACGTGAGTAATGATTTTTCAGTGACGGACTTGTTGTTGGGCTTACATCACTGCCAAATTAGATGGTAGGGCTGTCTTTAGGTTAGTGTTAGAGTGTGCACCGGGTGCGCGTACACAGTTGGCATCCGTAGGTCTCAAAAAGGTCATTGTGATAGCACGTGGATCTCTCTCCCTACTTCAAACCAACAGGTCGAGTCAGCCAATGTCAGGAATTTCTTAGGTCCACTAGCCAGATCACAAAGATCGCTCAAAGAAGAGAGATCCACGATTTCTTCCTCTTGCGCCAAAGCGCCGGACAATAGCACAGGAAATGCTTGACTGTTTCTATCTCCTCTTCATCTTGCAGCTCCTGCATGTAATCATTATAAGGAGCACCCAGCGTGTGTGCATGCTTCCGATTGCTATGTGGTTCTATCTCCTCTTCATCTTTGCAGCTCCTGAAGTGATCATTATACAGAGCACACAGCATTGATGCATGCTTACCGATTGCTATGTGGCCAGTTATAATTCCGATATCTTCAGACGACGACGAGCGAACGGATGCTGCCCCCTCTTGCAAGTTCGTCAGTCATCTCATTGCCGATATTTCGAGTGTCCAGGCACCATCTACCAGACTGAGGGAAGTTTGCTCAGCGGTCCGTGAAGAGAGTTGCGGGCATTTCGCCACTGTCATGACTACATGTGACCGATCCAAGTGCTTTAATGCAGCCTGGCGGTCAGAGTAATACACATTTATTCCAGCCGTGAACAGCATTCCTCAGGTGATCAACGGCCTCATTTGCAGTAGCACCCACTTCCGCTGGAAGGACGCTGTACAATATCTGGTAGGCTAAAGGAAAATTCCACTCTAGTTGAGATGCAAATACTCCGCTGCCCACCTTTTATCCAGCAGTGTTGGAGCCGTCAGTATAAATCTGCAGCGATAGGCCTCAGATGCGGCGGCTCCGTCGACCTAATAGTCCCTATCCGGGATATCAAACAACCCCGTACTCATATAGAAAATACAATCGGAGCCGCAATAGTCCGACGAAGGCCAAGACTTCTTAATGATGGCTGCTATGGCCCAATCACATTGTCTCTCAGCCACGATAAATACACTCCGGCAGCCGCTACCTGCGTAGAGCAGAAAGGCCGCACATTGCTTGGCATTAACAAAAATGGCAACACATGTAAATGTATCAGCGCCTCGCAGTGCGGTCGCGTTAAAGCGCCCAGTACGCAGACTAGAGCACTTCTTCTGTACTTTCTGGAATACTCGTAGATCCTCGTTCACCAAACCAAAGCCACGTATAGAAGGAGTGATTCTAACCACAGCAGTGTAGGCGCCACAGGGTATTATCCGGCGATAGTCCCCATCTTCGTGGCAACAGCTCCCTACAGCTTGTACCGTGCCACCGTGTGCTCTCCACACGACTCCTGAGCGTTTTCCCTCCAGGATAGTTCCTATCCAAAATTCTCTAGGTAGTTGCGAGAGTCCTCAGCGTCAGGGTCGTACCGATAGCACCGGCAGCTGACAACACAGGAATCTTATATTCCTGTGTGAACAGAACCAGTTCCGTTTTGCTGAATTGACCGATAGACCCGTTACTCCTGTCCAGTCTTCCGCCAGTCTCAGCTTAGTTTGCATTAGATCGCATAGGTCTGCGGAACTTCCCGCTAACTAACAAGCGCGAGCGTCATGCTGCATATGCGCAATTACTTGCTGCATCCGCGCGCGCCCAAATAGATAAAAACATTAAAATTTAGATCATACGTGGGTATGCCAGCTCGTACTCCATAGACCTACTATAATAAATAAGACCATATCGAATCATATCTAGAGCACATCACTGTGAGATTCACAAAATCAATCACATGTCAGCTCAGGCTACGTCACATTGGGTGGTATGATTTTCCAAAAATTAGCTCATTAGAGCTTCAGACAGTTCAGATTAATAACACAGCAATGTTTAAAACATAAAAATGCACACGAGATCACATATTCATATATTGCTAGACAAAAATTAAAAGTATTCCACTTGTAACCAGTAATACTGCAAATTAAACGTATGCGCCAACAAGGTGAGAATAAAAGCAGTAAACTATAACAAACAATAAAGCGAAGCATACACTCGTCACAGTTTTAGGACAGTGACTCGACCAGCGAAATTAGGTTTACTGCTAGGCATTCGAAACTCTTGTAGTGTATATTACTATATGTTTAACTTTACATATGAGCATTACATACAGCAGCGTAGCGTACAGAAAAATAGGAGTGACAGTTTTTATCAAGATTTGGTCGAATTCATTACTTTTTTTTATTGCTATATTGCCAAGCGGAGCATCTATTGCTTAGACAATGGTTTTGTTATTACATATAGATTATAAAAAATTACGCACGGTCGATGGTTACAAGAACCTGTGTCGAATTTACTCTCCGTCAGCTAGTTTCTATGAGGTGAGGATTGAACTCTAAATTCTTAATACTTCATATGGTGTTAAGGCAGATGTCTCTATCAAAAAACTCAGTCCCACTAATGTCCGCTAGCACATTTGTAAATTGTCTCTACGTTAAGGCCTTTTTTGTTGTGCTATCCATTTCTTTATACACAATTGATACAGATGATTACCATCCATTGTGTTTTTAATCAAATGAGTGCGAATATTTACAGGCGCGCTTTCGACGAGGCCTATAGTAACATTGATTTCAGCAGTGTGATTAGTAATGGACTCGCTGTATGATACTATATCATATTATTCGAGATTTCGAGTTCTCTGCTCAGCTTCCGAAAGCTAGCTGACGAAGAGGGAAATTCAGAACATATACCAGTAAATCTGTCATTTTTCTCTAATATCAATTCGATATTTAGAATAAACTTCTACTGACTTTGCTCAACTGAAAAACTCGCGAAGTGCTCTGCACTAGCATTAGTTAAGTCCGAAGTTTGTAGTCCTAGTCAATCATTAGTCTGACCAAAGCACATAGTTATGAGGTCTCTCCAAATTTGCATAATACACATTTTCTTTTAAGGGTGTTTTTTGATTTTCTGTCACATAAAGTGGTGAGTAAAATTTCTTCTTATATGGATGAAACCCTGAAACACTAGCTAGCTTTTCTACAAGTTTTTCGAAATTACATTTCAATCGACTTGAAAGTTTTGTCCTTCCGTACATAGTAAGCAGTGTAAAAATATTCATTTTCGGTGAACCTATTAATAGTACATTAACAATTATCGACAACGGTCTCTTGTAGAAAATAAAAAACAAGGCGAGACATCAATTTTCAGTCCTGACACACTGACATCATCAGCCGTAACCACATTTGTTAATGTACATACAATGCATTTAAAATCAACTGTCATAATATAATAAATTCACATGTGCAATCATCAAGAAAGTAATTAAATCGTTTCTGTTGCATTGCATACGTTACTGATATGATACTCAAACAGTGCTGGGATCACCCCGAAAATGCAACTGTTTAGAGTGTTCAAGTATATACTCAGCATCCTCTTAAGGGGTTGCGTAAAAATGTGTCACATATTTCCACATATCACCTCCAAGTGGGGTCGAAAAGTTGCCTCTAAATGCAGATTATAGACCAAAGTGTTTGATCATTATATCAGCAACCGAGTCTAATTTTTTGACTTGTATTGTTGTTATATGTACCAACACAACATAGCTTGTCACTGAAAGAAGTCTCTGTTGAATGCGCCGAAACAAAAACTATTCACAAACTGTTTATGCACTGATTTTGTGAAACATCTATAGTACATACGTGCACAAAAGGAGAAAGCCAAGAGAAGAAGCGTGGGACGAAACGAGGCAATAAGTGAGAATAAAAAGTACATCAGCTTACAGCGAGATAGGATTCAAAGGCTGAGTGGACAGACGGCAGTATAGATGCCTAATGCTACCTCCGAACACGTGTGATACTCGTATGATACTCGAAAGATAAAAGTAGCTAATGAAAAGAAAATTGATGAAATTCTGAAAAATGACCTTTAACATAGCACAAAAATGCAAATTATTTATTTTATCAAATATCGAGAAAAAAATTGGGTCATTGAGGTTCATGTCAATTCAAAAATCTAGCTCTCAAAGTGTATCTAGAAAGTGTTAAGCATTAAGGATTTGTCGAAATTTAGTCAATTTTTGTAGCGATCATCGGGTGGGATCAGTTATATAGCAAAATAGAGATATTTGCGTTAACAAAATAAT
>JARSSU010031351.1:0-26920 GCA_029619165.1 Eurosta solidaginis
TGTTTTAGTTTAAGAAATATGTTGGAATTTAAGAAGAATAAACTAACAGTTTTAATACTTTTAAGTGTACCACCCATACACAAATTTTTGTTCGCTTTCAGTAATTAGATTTCCGTTTAAGTCTTTTACAGGTTTTGGACCACTCCTGTATTTTCCGGTGAGTTCCCTACTAATCTCATAAAGTTCCCTCATATTATTTAATCTGGCTGCCGCTTCAGCTCGACTTGCTAATGTGTCAGCCCATTCCCTCTTGTCTTTTCTAGCAGACTTCTTAATTAGCTTGTATTTTTCTTTATACCTTGCGGGAGCTGAGTACTGAACTCGAATCTCCAACATTCATACTTTATACTAGTTTCTAGTGCTGCCTTTTTGCTGCTATTCCTTTATTCACTATTTAGGTACATACTAATTCTATATGCTTTTTAATCCTAATTGTGTGGAATAATTATAGGCGCGCTCTAAGAGGTTAATAACAATGGGTTTAAAGCATTGCTTTTATAACAGTACTGCTGTTCATTATTATATTAATATTATTATCTGTATTTAATTAAAGAGAATTGCTCAAATGATATTAGAGAAAATTACAAAGTTTAAAAAACGGCTATGGTTAATAGGACATGTTTCTGAATTTAGCCTCTTCATCAACGAGCTTCTCGGGAGCTGAGTATTATTTCCTTTTTTGGATTAAACGAAAAAAAAATCTTTTTATTATTGATTTTAAGTCTATATCGGTATTTTTTTTATACAGAAAATATAAAACAAGAAGTTTTATATTTGTAATGATTTTGGTTGTGTCTTATAGATTAGAAAAAAATAAAAAAAAAGTAAATTTTTACTACATACTGGACTGACTTTTGTTCTGTATCTCTGTTTTTTGAGAAGTCTTTTTTATTAAAAACAATTTTTGTTTATTGTTTTTTTTTATTTCTTATACGTACAAAATAAAATTGAAAATAGAGGTAACCAATATTTGCCGGACTACATATTTGGATTGGTTTTTATTTGGCTTTTTTACTGACTCTTTTTTTTTTTAATATAAAACAAAATTTACTGTTATTTACTAAGTTTTTTATAAAATATAGAAAAATAAAATTACACCACATGTCCTCATTTCAGAGGCTATGATAATGGACTCGCTTAGTGGTTTATCTTTGACTTTGTGTCAAATTATTGGGGCAGTCGCCGTGGTGTGGTGATACTGTGGTACGCCTACCACATCGAAATGTTGGTCACGCCCCGGCAAGCGACATCAAAATTTACGACAACAATTTGTCAATTAGAATAAGTTTTACCAGCTGTCGCCCTCACTGCAGTTTTGGCAAACACTCCGAGGTTTCGTCTGCTAGAAGAGCTTCTCAGTGATAGCTCATCTGCATGCAGATGCCGTTCGAGTGTGTGTTGTTGTTGTGCAGCGACTAGGTACTCACCCGAATGCTTTGTAGGTTATCGATGTGATGTCCTTTGTCGGATACAGTCCGATATCGCTCCGGTAACACAGCACCATTAAGGTGCTGGCCCGACCATCTCGGAAACGACTCTATGGCCTACGTTGACCTTCAGGCCATCCCTGCCCTCCCCACCCCCAGGTTGCCATGCGGGCTTGTGTCGCCAGAAAAGAAGCCTCGTCTGTTAGTGAGAACGGATCGCCGCTCGAAGGTGAGGTGACAATTGGGGTGGAGCAAACGCTATTGTTTGCGCTACACAACCCTTGATCCTGCTCGTTCGGAGTCGGCACATTTGTAGGGAACATTAAAAGCAGCACTACGCAATTTACATCGTTAACAGTGATGGTCTTTATACAGTTTTTGCCAGTTTAGTTGTTTTATTTCGTTCGAAATAATACTATTTTTTGTTAATTTTTATTTAGCTGTAAAAGCGTTGGGCAAAACTTATTAGAATACGATTAAAAGATACTATATATTACATAAACTAAAATGTCTAAGGCGCGATAACCTCCGAAGAGATCTAAGGCCGAGCTTCTCTTCCAATTTGCGTCGTGCTCCTCTTGATTTTCCCTACAATTGGCCGGACGGGACCTACATGTTTTATGCCGACTCCGAACGGCATCTGCAAGGCAGATGACGTTTATCATGAGAGCTTTCATGGCATAAATATACCGTGAGCGCTTGCCAAACACTGGGCCGAGGGCGCCGCGCGCTACAAAATTTTCTCTAATTGAAAACTTATTTCTAAATTTTGATGTGCTTTGCACGGGTGCGAATCCAGGGCATACGGTGTGTAGGCGAGCACGCTCCATCACACACGGTGGCCGCCAAATATATATTTACTACACTCAATCAGAAAATTTTCAAAAATATACTGTCAATTACAATCTGATGTAACGAATTATTTATTCATGGATGGGTGTTTTTTGAATATCCACTTAAATACATTTTCATTCGAAAAGTTATCTAAATAAGAATTTATTCGAAGAATGCCCAACTCGGCTGGAATATAATAATTTTTTTCATGAACTTTTAATTTTTCTCAGGAAACTAATATGATTTATTAGCTTTTAATTTCCTCAGAAATAAAGTAATTTATAAATTTTTTTATTTTGCTCGTAATAAATTTTATTTCTTGAGCTTATCATTTCGGTCAGTTTTAATTCGCTCGAAAACAAAAGATATTTCTTATTTATAAAGTTTTCACGTCAACATCTATGCAAACTTTGTTCCCAATAGCAAATATCAGTAAGAAGAACTTTTGTTGAAATACGATGTAAAATACTTTTCTTTGATACCCGTATTGGCATATCTCAATCTAAACCTAAAAGGTTGCACTCGTAACCATCCTCAGTGGGAGCACTTGGAAAAAAGTTTGGTGAGTGTGATCACTATATATACACCAATAACATCGAATTGTTGATGAATGGTACGGATATAGATACACATTCCTCGCTATAAGATGAGAACACATAGGCGCCTAGTGGAATATCGTCCTATCTCGGCAGTCAGTTCCAAAATAGCTAACTCAGAACTTATTTGAGAAATCTCTATGTCAAATTTTTTTTCACGTTGAATTTCATACTGAGTGGAGTGTTTTTGGAACGAATTCTCGGAATAGGGCGTTCTTCTACCGATTAGAAGATAAGCGGTTTTTTAACAAAAATATCTTTTGATAGGGCATTGTTTAGATCAATTTTCAGCCAGTGCGCTTCAAATAAATTGATACTGTGATTCTACCAAATTGTTTGAAGATGGAAATGTTGTCAACGAGGTACTTAGATCCGCAACACAACTCTCATATCGTGATAAATTTCGAGATTTTCTATTTACAACCTCAAACACGCACATGCCAAAAAGGACTTCGCTTAATTCCTCATGGATATTGAAAATGTCATGAAATTCAAATTTATATTTGGTATTTATACTTGTAAGTGTTTGCCTTTTCTTAAATTAGAGTTTGAGGTGAAAGTTGTAAACTGTTAATTTTCTGTAGCAATTTACCCTTTTTTAGCGCACAAGAGAAGAATACAAAGAACTTGTACGTGACATTGTTAGTAGTACAGTTAATTTATTATTTAAACTTAATTGTAAAATTGTCGCAATTTAAGAGATGCTTCTGGTCAATTAATTGTTGGAATAGCGTTTTAAATATAACTTCATTCTATTATACGTCTAATTCTCGAAGAATATTTACAAATACATAGGCATGTATAATTTTACTACGTATATGTAAATATAATTTGTTTATATTTTGGGATGAAATAAAGTGGCATATCATTAGGTGACTAGATTTAAGGAAAGCAAAGGTTTTGTTTTAGTACAAAATTTTTGGAATCCAATCAGTTAAGAAGTAAATAACTTAGGCTCACAATCTACTTGATACCAACAAAATATACATATGTGAATCTACAGTGCGTTCCAATGAGACATCCAGCTCTTGATCGTAACATCACACTGGAACGATCCAGATCATTTTGGCTGAACGGAGAAAACCTCCGCTATAATACCGCATTCCATTTGTATTCGCCAATGTAGAGTTAGGTTACTAGACTGGGTTGGTCCCCCATACAAAAAAAAAGTTGCTAATGTTCGCCCCTTAATTTGAAGATTATGTTGAGAGGGTTTCGGAAATTTTTTTTAATATTTTTGATCCTTCGAAATACAGCCAAAAAGGTTTTTTCGTTGTAACTTGGTTATTTGACGTCCGATTTTTAAAATTGATATGTCATTATTTTGGCCTTGAGAAGCTTCACATTTCCGTTTAATGTCCTTTTAAGCTATTTTTTTAGCTGACCTAATCATGTGAAACGACTTCATAGCTTAAAAGGACATTAAACGGAAATGTGAAGCTTCTCAAGGCCAAAATAATGACATATCAATTTTAAAAATCGGACGTCAAATAACCAGGTTACAACGAAAAAACCTTTTGGCTGTATTTCGAAGGATCAAAAAAATTAAAAAAGTTTTTTCTGATACCCTCTCAAAATAATCTTCAAATTTAGGGGCGGACATTAGCAACATTTTTCGGTTACGCCCTCTTTGCATGGGTTGGTATTTGGTATATTTATACCTTTCATGAAAATGAAATGGTATATTAATTTCGTCACGAAAACCCAAAATTGTAAGTCCTTAAAGGAAAATAGATAGACCCACCATTAAGTATACCGAAATAATCAGAATAAAGAGCTGAGTTGATTTAGCCATGTCCGTCTGTCTTCGTCCCGTCTGTCCGTCTGTCTGTTTGTATGCAAACTAGTCCCTCAATTTTTGAGATACCTTGATAAAATTTGGTTAGCAGGTGTATTTGGGTGTCCGATTAGACATTTGTCGGAACCGGCCGGATCGGACCACTATAGCATATATCCTCCATACAACGATTTTTCAGAAAAAAGAGGATTTTTGTAATATCTTACTTAATTTAACAGATTGAAGCTTCAAACTTCACCATATACTTTCGTATATTGCACATATTGTTGCCTGAAAAAATTGATGAGATCGGTCGTATATATAGTGTATATCCCCCACAACCGATTGTTCAGATAAGAAACTTTTCGTAATTACTGCCCTATTTTAAGAGCTAGAGGCTTCAAATTTCAACGAATGCTGACGTATATAGCATATATTGTTGTCTGAAAAATATCATAGAGATCGGTGGTATATTAGTATATATATGGTGAGTATATATATATATATATATATTTTCACAATTTTAGCCCCATTTTAAGAGCTAGAAGCTTCAAATTTCACCGAACGCTTACGTATATGGCATATATTGTTGTCTGAAAAAATCATAGAGATCGGTTGTATATATAGTATATATCTCATACAACCGATTGTCCAGATAAGAAACTTTTCGCAATCTTTCTACCCCATTTTAACAGCTATAAGCTTCAAATTTCACCGATTGCTTACGTATATAGTATATATTGTTGTGTCAAAAAATCATAGAGATCGGTGATATATATAATATATATATGATGGTATATATAGTATATATAGTATATATATATTTTTCTTTTTGCGATTTCGGCCCCATTTTCACCAAATGCTTACGTGTATAGCATATATTGATGTCTGAAAAATCATTGAGATCGGGTGTATATATAGAATATATCTCATACAACCGATTGTTCAGATAAGAAACTTTGCGCAACTTCTGCCCCGTTTTAACAGCTAGAGCTTCAAATTTCACCAAATGCTTACGTATATAGCATATATTGTTGTCTGAAAAAATCATAGAGATCGGTGGTATATATATTATATACTTCATATAAACTGTAATTTTTTGCCTCTTTTTTACGGATAGAAGCTTCAAGATTCATCAAATTTCATCAAATAGTTACGTTTACGTCATATATTTTTGAAATACTTGATTCGTAGTCACAGTTTTTACACGCAGACCACAAAAAACCTGAAACTTTGCATCCTCACACAAAGTACCTACCTGTTTTTTATTTTATATTTATCTTAAAAATCGTTTAGGTATGTAGATCTGTTTCATTATATATTTCTTATCTTATACATCCGATTATTCGGAGGTTACGAACGGGATAAGATTATTGTTCAGCCCCATTCATGAAAGGTATGAAGTCTTCGGCACAGCCGAAGACAGTCCCGTCCTTACTTGTTTTTTTCTGAAGTGGGCGAAGAAAAGGTATTATTGAAAAATGTTATAGAGATGTAGATTGAACGGAGCGAGGAGGTAAACGGAGAGGTAAAGGTGGCAAAGGAGGGGGATAGAGATAAAGAGTGAAAAGTGCAGAGGAAGAAAAAGAGAAGAGGGCATGAGTGGCATAGAGATAAGAAAGAAAGAAGAGGAGAATATCAGGAAATAAGCAAGAAAGAGGAAGTGAAGAGTTTGTAGAAGAAAGAACAGCATTACACTTTCAACTAGGTAAAATGGACTTTAAATAGCAACTGATGTATGAAATAGTTTATCTGTGGCAGCAGAGCGCCGGGTAATAGCTAGTATCAAATAATAAAAAACATGTTACGTATACGCACCGGTGGAACGATGTACATATATATGCTTGCGTAGTGATAGCTATACGAGCATTGATTGAGTAATATCGATACTTTTCCAAAAAATACTCGAGTATTTCATAGTCGATGCTTTTTTCCACATACTGAGTAAGGTATCGATACCTCGATCAGTAGAGATTTGGTAGATAAGGACCACGCCTACTTAAAAAATGGGGTTACAGTTTAAATCTTAACAAATTTCCTATATATATATGGCACGTAACAATACTATCAATAGAGATATGGTAGAACAAAGTACAAAAGTTTACAAAAAAGGAAATCGTTCTGTTCCCCTTCTAACATTTAACGCGTGTTGTGGAACTGTACGATTGACTACATGGAAATAATAAATATTTATGATACTAGTTTATTAATTGGAATATTGAATATTTTAAATTAAACAAAATTGTTAGATTCAAATATGAAATTAAAATTTTCCTTTAAACTGCTCCTCATTTTAAATTTCGAATAGAGCTTTACTCCAGCAACCATATCACATACAAGTAAACGAATTTTCCAACAACAGTGTTAGGGAAGACTCCCTGCAATACCATTTGTGGGATAATAAATGCAGATATCGACTATGAAACGTGCGTCTCCATACTGTCCGATGCAATTGCAGCATAGTAACTAACCATTTACCACAACCCCGCACGGCTTTACTCCTCTAACATGCACAAAACAAATGGTTATTTTGCATGTACCCGTTCAGTCGCATGGAAAGCCATTTCAAAACAAGCCAGTGCCAGCTCTACTCACATTTTCTCCAATGCTTTTTGTTTTAATTTCGTTTGTTTTGCTGTCAGACTAGAAGAGATTTTCAAAAGTGCATTTTAGGCTCCCAACAACAAACTGAAATAACAGCAACAGCTGCAACTATCGCCATTTTACACAGAGCCTACAAAAAACGCGTCCATCCATTGAATGTGCACCAAAAAATTGGTATGCTAGCAAAGGATTGAAATACACACACACATGCACACCAACACCCACACCCGCACGTACTACACTCTAACGTCAACTAAGCGTCACTGCCACTAACATAAAGTGCATTTTTGCACCAATATCTATGAGCCAGGGATCTATGCATCTGCGTTGTTAATAGTAAGCCTTCAGCTTTGAAACAATTTGAAATACGTTTTTGCTATTGCCTTTTTGCTATTTTGTTTTTTGTTGTTTTTGTTTGTGTTGTTATTGCTGCTGCAATGTGTTGCAGCAAAAAATGCAATCTAGCCAAAGTGCAATGCAAAGAATGATTAAGGACCATATTGAATGTGCTTGTGTATTACGCGTACGCATATATGTGCGTGTGAGTGCATAGTCACGCCTAGTTGTCTATGATGTATGCAATATGTCCATGCAGGAGCGAAGCGAGGTTAGGTTCAATAAAGACCTCAAATGTACTGAATGTGTTCATGTTGTTATCAGAATGTGGTAGACGAACAACCGGAAAAAACCTTAATTAGGCACTCCTCTTGACAAATACTCGAAGCTTGCTGGCACCTAGCTTGAGATATGGCAATTCTGCCGCCCCTAACAGCTGCAGCCTTTAGCTGGCGAGCGCAGGACACGAAACAGAATGTGCTCAACCGTTCACTGAAAGAAAAAGACTGTTAAAATCAACCGAAATATGGGTCAATTCAACCGAAATTTCTGTTAATTTTTATCTATTGCAAAAAGATGTTGAATCAACTGCGCACAAATTGTTGATTCGTAATTGACCGTTTTAGTAGTCAAATGAACAAAAAAAGTTGTTGCGACAGCTTTGTACGAAAGTACCTATGTTGCCATATAAATAAATAAATGTAAGGCGCGATAACCTCCGAAGAGACCTAAGGCCGAGCTTCTCTTCCAATTTGCGTCGTGCTCCTCTTGATTTTCCCTACACATTGGCCGGACGGGACCTACATATTTTATGCCGACTCCGAACGGCGTCTGCGAGGCAGATGAGTTTTCACTGAGAGCTTTTCATGGCAGAAATACACTCGGAGCGCTTGCCAAACACTGCCGATGGGCGACCACGCTTAGAAAAAGATTTTTCTTCTAATTGAAAAACCTTATTTCTGAAATTTTGATGTTGCTTTGCCCGGGGTGCAAGTCCAGGGCATACGGTGTGGCAGGCGGAGCACGCTACCATCACACCACGGTGGCACTTACTAACCGAACGTCAATTGGGCTTACATCAAATATGCTGGCACACATTAAACATTATACACTTTATTATTTTGTTTTATTAAACGCACTTTCACCAAATTTTATATTTTATAATTTATTTAATTTATAGTTTTGAACTTCGCTTTGCAAATAGAAATGAAAATAGTAGTCACAAAACTGATTCTCAATTCTTTCGGTTGCAGCTCAGCTCATTCTCAATTTCTTCTCTCGCATGTAGTTGCCACACTTGATTGTTTCGAACAAAACTTGTAGTATAAATGTTTGAGGTAACATTTTAAATAGAGAACTTGTAAGTTATAGAAAAGTAAAGAATCAAATCGCAGGAAGGTAATTCACCACTGGAGTAACTTTACATGTAATTCGGCAAGTTTAATTTTCGTAACACTTTAAGTTGAAACGATTCCAAAACAACTCAAACTTTTATGTTGTCGGAAACATCAACATAAAAAAGGATGTTTTTTATTATCTTATTAAATTCGTTCGCGCGAGCGAAAATTCGTAAAAACTTTAACAAAATTTTACTAACTTTGGAAAAACCGGTTCGTTCAAACAAAACTTGTTACAATTTTGCATTTCTCTTGGAGGAAAAGTTGCCAAATTGTATCCGATAAACAGGTCCCGGTATCTCATAATTTTTTGCACAGTAAATTCAAAAAAGGGTTTTTCGTGTTTTTGGGTGTTTTTTCGATTTGGTGGTTTTCTTATTTTGGTGTTTTTTTTTAACAAGTGGCACCATCGTTATAAGTACAAAGTAGAGAGCACAGTGAGCGTAAAATTCTCTTTGAAATTTGCTCATGTATTGACTGTTGATCGCTGTTGAAATGACCAGTGAGGTCAGTTGTGTTAACAGAAAAATCAGTTAGATTGACCAGGAATCTCTCAATTTTACAGAATTTTGTTAACTTAAGAGCGACAATTTCTCTTCTGTTGAAACCACTAAACCATTTGTTCGTTTGACAAAGAACTTGGTCGAATTAACCGCATTTCGATCAATTTTACCGAATCTCCGTTAATTCAACAACAACAGAACCGATTTGTTGATTTTACTAGCACCATTTCTTTCAGTGTTTCTTTCTGCAGCTCGCACTTCTCACATCTACTGTTAGTGATAAGGCCTACTTTATGAGCAAGTAACGACAGAATGCAGTGTACAGCTAATCTTCCCATCGTGAGCCGTAAGTGTTCTCTCTTAAGAGATGTAGCTCAGTGTGAGTCTTATATCGCTGGATTTGCACATGGTCTATGAAATTTTTAGCCCTTCTGTCCCAGCCTTTCCTGCTTGATGGATCATATACAACTCTTGTCTCCCTTTGATTTCTCCTAAATGTATTGGAATGCCCATCACCGATTCAGGGAATGCTGCAACCGCTTTTGCCAGCTCATCGGCCTTTTTGTTAGCTTCAATCCGTTTATAACCGGGAAACCAATATAGGTGTATCGTCTGGCCTGAGCGAAATCTCTCCAATGCTTTTTTGCATTCCGGTACAATCCTTACTGAAGTGCTGTATGAGATTATTGCCTTAATCGCCGCACACTTCTTTCAGAGTTTCTGCTGCTTTCTTCATGGCTATAATTTCCGCCTCGAAGACGCTGCGGTAATGTGGCAGCAGTATGATTTATCGTACGTATCGGTGAATTTCTGGCAATATTTTCAGATGATCAATATGATGGCTCGGCCCCGTAGGTATGGTAGCGGTGGATGCACCTGTGTCTGGGGAGAAGGAGATAGGAAATAGTTCATTCGCACCCAATCTCCGGCCGCATCAAAAAGTAATGAGCAACCTAGGTTATGCACTGATCAAAAGTGGAAGGCATGTGCAAGATAAGGCTCTTACGTCCCTTATCGTAGATCGCGCCTTCGATGATCTATGAAATGCAAAATCTTTCTTCTAAAGCCAAAGTCGTTATAAACAGTTTAAGAAGGTTGCGCATTCGTTGTAAAACGACATTCGCTTGCTGATCGCTGTTAGAGTTGCGCCGTATGTAGTGGTAACTATGTGAATGGGGGTGGTGATGCTACTAAGTACTTGTGATGCTACTGAAAGCGGTGTTACAAACACACTGACCGATGAGCTAGCTAAACTAGGGTCGATCATTGATCTGGACGGCTACTTAAGACCAAATTTCCTCAATGCCAATCGAATGCGGCTAATAAATGGTGTAGTCTTAGGAATATTCCTTCACACTCCCCAAGCACCATCGCGAAGTAATATATGGACTAAACACAACGAATAGTATGATCATACACTGAAAGAAATGGTGCTAGTAAAATCACATCTCGGTTCTGTTGTTCTTGACTTAACGGAGATTCGGTGAAATTGATCGAATTATGGTTAATTCGACCGAGTTCTTTGTCAAGCGAACAAATTAGTTTAGTCATTTCAACAGAAGAGAAATTGTCGCTCTTAAGTTAACAAAATTCTGTAAAATTTGCAGATTCCTAATCAATCTAATTGATTTTTTTGTTAACACAACTGATCTCACTGGTCATTTCAACAGCGATCAACAGTCAATGAGCAAATTTCAAAGAGAATTTTACGCTCACTGCGCTCTCTACTTTGTACTTATGTATGCTGTGTACTATATGTATGCACATATTTCCGTATGGATATGGCGGCCGCCGTAGTGTGATGGTAGCGTGCTCCGCCTACTCACGAAGACCCTGGGTTCACACCCGGGCAAAGCATCATAACATTTTAGAACTAAGGTTTTTCAATTAGAAGAAAATTTTCCTAAACGGTGTCGCCCTTCGCCACTGTTTGGCAAGCACTCCGAGTGTATTTCTGCCATGAAAAGATCTCAGTGAAAACATCTGCATGCAAATGCCGCAACATAGGTACTTTCGTACAAAGCTGTCGCAATAAACTTTTTTTGTTCATTTGACTACTAAAACGGTCAATTGCGAATCAACGATTTGTGCGCAGTTGATTCCACATCTTGTTGACAGAAATTTCGGTTGAATTTACCCATATTTGGGTTGATTTTACCAGTCTTTTTCTTCCAGTGTATGATAACATTCAATAATTCTCAGCTTGTAGAAATGGTGGAGCACTATGTGATTGTCGTTGTTATTACTGGAAAGCCACTCATTGAAAAGATGGCGAGATGCTTCCGACTTAACAGTCCATGGTGGGAGTTTACTAGTTATTCGAATGCTTAGAGCCGACTGGATCAGGCAAGATTGTCACACATAGATCATGTTCTTATAATAAGGAAATGCCATTTTATGGGCTATCATGATCACTCAACATCTCATAATTATTTGTTGATTAGCCATCAAGATGATGGTTGTCGTCGTGCTAACTAATGTGCCTTGCTACATCTTTTTTTCTCAACTCAGTGGAGGGCTCTCCTTTCTGCATTGCAGAAATCGTTTAGTATTATTTTCCGAGAGCAATAGAAAACCCAAAAAAAGTAACTGTTATTTTCAGAACGAAATAAAAAACTCAGAGAAATAATTGTTATTTTCGGTGCAAAATAAGATGCTTACGGAGTAATTATTATACCCCCCAGCGGGTCAGGTGCTTAGAATATACCCGCATCAGATATGGCTGATACCAAATTGATTCAACGGGTTGTGTAGCGCAACCCTTTTAAGATGTTGCTAGCGCAAAATATAGCTTCTGCAACCCAATTGTCAACTTTACCTGCCCGTGGCGATTCCTGTTACTTTAACAGACGAGGCTCTGGTAACCCCAAGTGCGTTATGGTTCTAGGGGGTGGGAGGGCGGTATGGGCGTGAAGGGTTCATGTGGTCATACTAAATCGTTCCCGAGATGGTCGGGCTGTTGCCTTAATGGCGCTGATTATCCTTATCGCTACAACAACAACATAAACTATTATCTTCCTAGCGGTATAAATATTAAAAAAACTGTTATTTTCAAAGCAAAACCAAAAAACCTATGGAAATGATAATTATTTATTATTTTTTAAATAAATGTGATAACTGTTACCATCCCAAGTTCTATATATTGTATCAAAATTGACCTCTATGCGGACCGAGAGAGCTCTTCTTACTCAGGGACAGCCTCTTCATTAGATGAACATAGCCGGAGCGCACTTAGAGCCGCTTTATGGTAATAACGCTAACTACGCACCAACTCAAGCATTTATATGGATATAACAATCTACCTGATGTGCCTCTGCCCTCACAATGCCCAGAGTTATGGACAGGGAGATCAATACGTTTCTTTAGTGGAAAACAAACCCTTACGAAATCGAAATATCAAAACGCCCAATCCGAATTTGCAAAACGTCTCCATTCATTGCACGAAAAGACAAACAAATTTCCATTGTTCGTTCACGCCAAAAAAAGCATGAAAATGCATTTAACTGCAAATTGCAAAAAAAAATGTTTAACATTCAAAAAACAAAACTAAAACAAAATGCGCCAGACAATTTTTTCTTTGCAATTACTTCCAAAGCCCACAAATTTCAGAACCCGATCTCAGATGGAAGGAGTTGCATAAGCAAAAAAACGTACGTAAATCTCTATACAAAGTGCACGTAGATATTACCTATGGAGGTAGATATGCATGTTGAGATTTCCAAATATTTTTTTGTTTTGCTCTTTTGGTAAGTAAAATGATGAAAAAGTGCAATTCTCGTAGATTCAGTCGGTCTATATGCTGCGCCGCGCCACCTCCCACTCATTTCTTTGTTGTGTACTGACGTTGTGAGAATTGCATAGAAATATCCCAGGACATACACTATGTGAATGCAACGAACAAAAAAATTTTGCGAACACAGCAATAGCAAATAGCTATGACAACAACAATTGAATTGAAGGAATGAAAGTTTACTCCTGTCTCACTGAATGAGTTTTCTTGTAGCGCGACACCCAGTGTGCTATGCAACAAAATGCATTGCTTACATACACGCCATACACAACACCACACATACTTCAATGAATGGACCGTCGTTGTGGCGTTTCATGACACTGTCACCTCTCATGTCTCTGGCTCGCTTCTATGTCTCATACACAATTTTGTGTTATGGCTCAGCAATTACTGTAAAGAAAATCCAGACTCAAGCAAAAAGGCCCTCGAGGCAGGCACGGACACTGTCCGAAAGTGCCAAGTAAGTGCCTGACAGTGGTGCTCTTGAGCTGGCAAAGGGCTGGCACACTGGTAGCTATGAGCTACGAGAATTACTTATCCCCTTTAACACGGGACTGAGTAGTAAATTTTTAAGTAGAGCTCCTTTTCAAAGAATATATAAATATCAAGCTCAATAAGACTGTTATCATAAAATATCTGCGCTGCCACGAATTCGTGAATATTGTCAAAGGCAAATGAGATGACATTTTGAAAGAAAGGGAGAAAGATGATCAAACATGGCTTAGTGTACAAAAACTCTATCGGATGCACCGCTCGGTATATTTTATACGAATTAATTAAAATGCTTTAGCTCAAAAAAATTTATAGATACCAAAAGATGATAGCCGACGAGGAAGGAAGCCCTTACTTCATACGAAAGGTCAATAGAAGGAGGTCTCCCTCCTTGTCTCCATTTGGCGGCAGTTATAGCGAATTAAGGATAATTGCCTCCCTGTGATGTAGTCTTCCAGAACCGCTAAGGACCCCAATAGGTGGCTAAAAAAAATCACGTTAGACAAAGTATCGGAAATCTATACATAGCCTCGGCCCTTACCAGAGTTGTGCCATGCAACGTAGGCGTTTCTAGGGCCTAGACAAGGTATGTTTGTCTATTTACAGACATTGTCCCCGTACATTTCAGAGTCTTCCTACATATAGTTGGATAGAAAATATGTTATTGGCGATATAATGGTATTTTTGAAGAAAATTATGTACCATGACCGCCGGATCTATCATATAATTTGAACACCGCTCTAAGTGTATAACAGGGTTTTTTTCTTGACTTTCATATTTCGTGATGCGAGCCGACCTAGAAATTAAGATGTGAGTACGAAGTCCTAGTAAAGTTCGATGTGTAAACATACAGGCGCACGTCTAAAAATCTGATGATTTAAGGATAACTAGGGCTCCCCGAGATGTTGATGAAGACAACTTTACCAGAAATAAATAATTTCGGTCTTCTTAAGAAGAGCTTCGTCGGCTTCTTATATGGCACAACCGACTGCGGCAAGTTATTGTTTTGTTACCAGCTTATTACCGACAGCGACTTATTATAGTAGAGTTATCGGCTTGTTATCGTCGACTAATCGACTTCTTATTGGTTTCTTATCTCCTTTTTATAGCCGGATGACACATCTGTTCATCAATTTTATAGTAAACTTTTATCAGTATGTGTATTATAACAACCTGATGAGGCATCGATAACAAATAGAAAACAAGCCGATAACAAATTGGCAACACTACGATAAAAATTCGATACTTTTCGATAATATTCGATAAGTTTTTGGCATATAATAAAATAAAATAGATAACTTGCTGATAACTTTTGATAAGATATCGATAGATTTTTTAAAATTGATCGATAGTTTTTAATAACTTTTCCGTAAATAAATAACTGACACATTTTCGATAACATGTGATTACTTTTCGAAAACAAACCGATAGCTTGTCGATAACTTTTTGGTAACATATCGATAACTTTTCGATAAATAATTGTTAACGTTTCCTATATTAAATTAATAATTTTTCGATAAGAAAACGACAACCTGTCGAAAAAAAATCCATAACTCATAGACTTCCTTTATAATCGAAAACAGGGGCGGAAACTGTTATTCCTTTTATAATATAATTCCTTGCAAAACTATTAATTTTGGACTTTTAATATATATGGATCAAGATAAAAATTATTTCGGATTTTTAATTTTTGAGTCCGATAGAACTAGTTAAACTCGGACTTTTAAAAATAAAAGTCCGGCAATAAAAGTTAAATCCGGACTCCTATTTTTTAAGGCCAAAATACAAGTCCGGCTTGATAACAAAGAAACGGCTTAACCGAATCAAAAAAAATTTTTTTTTATACAGATTTTAATACAGATTTTGCTTTTATATGTGGACTTTTATGGAAAAAGTTCGAAAAATAAAAAGGATGCATGATTAGACATGATATTGCTATAGGGATACCTGCAAACTCAAACATTTTCACCTAGGACAATTTTTTGACCAGAACTTTTTCTACTCCGAAAAAAAAATTATTATTATTTTCCATCCCTGATTGAAAGGAAACATGTAACATTTCGGAAACAAATCGATAAATCGTCGACACCCCTTCAATAACAGAACTTTAACAAACAGTAATTCACTCACTAACTTAAAAAAATTGTGATACTTCGTTGACAAATCGATAACTCGTCAATACCGCTTCGATAAAACACCTATGACACACCGATAGCTCATCGTAAACAAACCATTAACAAATTAAAAACACGCCGTCTGGTTCAAGTTTCAATGCTAGCTGTGCTTTGGCTTCAGTTTTGACTCAAAATCTTTACTATCTAAAGACTACGCTTACGTTTGCATTTTGACTCCCCCCATAACTTGAAGAAGGATGTTTAAGCAACAGCTTAAGCAACAAAAAGCAGTACTCGACAGTACTCGACTAGACAGCACTATCTTGGGTTATCCGTGAAAAGAATTAACCAACTGGTATTAATCTTGTAGTTCTTTCCTAGAAAGGATTCCAGTCACAGTATATTTGAAATATGCTGCACAATAAGAGATCCCGTATAGCCGTGATTTTTTAGTTATAGTCCTTAAAAAAACACACAGTGCTCAAGTCGCGAAAGGCCTACGAAACTTGTGTTAGTACTCGTGCCCGCCAACACCAAATTGCCATCAATATTCTTCACCGAAAGTTTTTCATTTCACTTTTCAGCTCGCAGACTTAACGCACAATCCGGTCTCCCAACTCCTACTTTGACTTTCTCAATTCACGTACGTAATACATATGTATCTATCTCTACATGCACTCCTTTGTATATAATATATATACTTAGCTGTATATACAAAAGTATTCAAATATTGAGAAACATCATAAATTGATGCAGCCCAATATCGCGTCTATGTGCGTGCCTATGTGTGTCCTTGCATCTTACCTTAGCAAATTTGCATTGCATTGCATTGACGTTCATTGGACTCAAAGTAGAAATGAGCAAAAACTGTCTGCCACCGGCTTGAATTGTATTTAGTACTCGAGTCGACAGTCAGTCTGCTTCAAAATTTTTTATTTCTTTTATTTTCAAGTTGTACTGCCATCGTCCATAATTCTGTCTGATGCAACGAAATTGAGGTGTGCCTCATCATAGAATCTAAAGAAGGATATGTGCATAGGTTTGTTGTTGTTATATGATACATAAAAAAAGAGTTCGTATATACATATGGGGTATTCCATCCCATTTCGACCAATTTTGAATCCGAACCCTTTAGAATTGGCTGAAAGTTTTTCTTCTTTTTCTAGCTTACCAAAGACGTTTTTCAGAATTTTTTCATCCAAAAAAAGTTATGAATTTTAAAAAAAACACCGTTTTTTTTTCAAAATGCTATAACTTTTTCAAAAATTGACCGTTTGTGATCTTTTTTTTAAAAAAAATTTGTTTTTAAATGTACTTTTCGGAAAAAATACAAAAAGTTTTTAAAGTTTTTTTGTTTTAATTTTTCAGTTTTTCCTTTTCGAATTTCGCCATATTTTGTTTCTCATAAAAAACTTCAATCAATTCTGCAATCATCACCACTACTCCCGGAGTGGGCCGATTTTTTTTATATTTTTTTTTAATTAATTGAAAAAAAAATTTTCAAAAATAAAATTTTTTTTTATCAATTTTATTTATATAACAAAAAAATGTAAGAAAATGATTTTTAAGAAAATAAATTCATAATTTGTTACATTATTTTTAGAAAACTTACATATTTACTGTGTCAGTCATTAATCCTGGTTATTTTAATCGTAGATTGCCTATATAAAGAAAAGAATACTTAAAAATAATTTTCTTACATTTTTTTGTTATATAAATAAAATTGATAAAAAAAAATTTTTATTTTTGAAAAATTTTTTTTTCAATTAAATAAAAAAAAATATAAAAAAAAATTGGCCCACTCCGAGATTAGTGGGGATGATTGCAGAATTGATTGGTTTTTTATGAGAAACAAAATGGCGAAATTCGAAAAATCTGGAAAAACTGAAAAATTAAAACAAAAAAACTTTAAAAACTTTTTTGTATTTTTTTCCGAAATGTACATTTAAAAACAAATTTTTTTTAAAAAAAAAGATCACAAACGGTCAATTTTTGAAAAAGTTATAGCATTTTGAAAAAAAAACGGTGTTTTTTTAAAAATTCATAACTTTTTTTGGATGAAAAAATTCTGAAAAACGTCTTTGGTAAGCTAGAAAAAGAAGAAAAACTTTCAGCCAATTCTAAAGGGGTCGGGTTCAAAATTGGTCGAAATTGGATGGAATACCCCATATATATGTATGTATGGAGGCATGTCGCTGCAATAACAAGGGCTTAGTAAGCCGAGTAAAGGCAGACGAAGCAACGCCTGCAACAAATGACAATGACAATGATGACGATTGTCTAGAGAATATAATACGAGATAGAGTATGGAAGAAAGTTGTTGGAGTATGCTTAATGAAGAAGAGGTTGCCATTTTTATTTAAAATGAATGATATCCTTGAAACCAAATCAGTCTTCGGAAGAACGAGCTGAAGCCGATTTTTGGCTAGATGTAGTGCACTTGGAAATGAGACAGCTAGAAAAATTCGGCTTTAGGCGGCAGAAAACTGAAGCCAATTTCACCGTATTAATAACTACCACATGAGTATTTCCGACTTAACGCAAATGTTCAACTTAGCTTAAATATTATGTTAAGCACTGTCCCAAAAGAAAGTTAGCCGTGATACCACAAAGGATAACGATGAGGCTAGCCATAGATACTTAGAGAATCGTTGATATCAAGGATGCTTATACATGGACAAGTATATTGAGACGACTTGGCTCCCATTGGATAGTGGCCCGTACAAATCCCAATCAACATTGAGCACTATCTATAGAGAAGAAGACCACATGTGGCCGAAAACAGCGAACGAGTTTAGGCATTCACATTTGAAATCACGGCTTTAATAACCGCTCGGCTATCGGTGTAGGTGTTGAACTATGTAAATGTTGTAGAACTGGGCAGCATCTCATCCAGGGCATCCGCTTGGAAGACGATAAAGGGATCGGTCAACTAAACTTGCGGCTTGTATCGCACTTCTGACAGAAACGCCATCCATTCCATAAAGTCATTTTACCACCCTTGAGAGAGAGCTCCCAGCTCTTACCGATTAGCTCCCTGTAATCAATACTTAACACTGGTTATGCAAGGTAAATTGATGTCCTATATAATCCCTAAATTTTTAACCTTTTCAGAAAGCATAAACTGTATTCCTCAAATCGAGGGTATTTTGTTCCGTTTTCCAGGTTCAGTTGCCAGCCCACTCAGCCCACCTTGTCGACGAATCCTGCAAAATATTGCGCTGCGTGTACATTTATCCCAAGCAATGATTGCCAGGTCATCATAATTGATAACTACTAAACAGCCACTGCCTTCTTGCTTTACCAGAAACTCGTTTTAAAAGAACAACCCAGAGAAAAGGTGATGGCACACACCCTGTCATGGGCCTCCTTCACCTGTCTTTCGATTGTGGCCTTCTCTCCACTTCGCTGCGACAGTTGAAAACTTTTCCGAGAAGATTTTAATGGCAGAAATACTAACGGAGCCGAGTTTTTCTATGCCAATAAATTTACCCTATTTAAACCGAATTTTGTCGGTTTTTTGCCAATTCTACCGATTCGATAAAAAAAGGTCTCGCAACACTGCATATTACCCTTTTTAACACTGCTACAGCAAAAGCAACCCGTTTATAATTTAGATACTTTCCTTGGAACAGTTCGAGCATAATATGATAACCTTGTTGACTTGTAAGTTCCATTTCTGCAAAATTTCAGTGGTATATAAGATCCTCGACCACTTCAAGGCTCTAGACAACAGACTTACCAATATTGATAAACAAAGCTCTCGCACCATAATACGAACCATTGAGGCTATGAGTTGTGCTACTATCTAGTGCTAGATGTCGCAGTTAGTTGCGATCGGTGGCTGACTCATGGCTACCTTTGTATGCTATTCAAATTTATGTGCAGGAAAAACAACAAGTTACTGTTCAAGTCTGCTAGGCCTTTTGGTTTATTGTGTACACATGGCAACTCTGGTGCGTGTACACACTGCAATAGCTACATATATTAAAAGCATTCGGGCCTGTTTCTAGATTTCGATTCCGACCAATTTTTTCGGAATCGAAATGGATTGGTGTTCTGAATATTGATTCCGACCAGACTTTGGTCGATTTGAAAAGTTTTGCCTCTGAACAGTCGGAATCGAAAGTAATTAGCCTATTAAGCACATATAATTACATTATTTTTTCCACAAATAAGTTTTATTAAATTATTCATTTTATTTGGAAGATTTATAGCAACTCTTTGCTGGACTATTTGTTTATTTAGTATAACAAATCTTAATTTGAAAATTCCTATCAAAAATTTTCCAAGCTAAACAAAGCGATTCTGGTCGAAAGGAAACCAACGTGTTCAATATTTCGATCGATCGATTTTTGCGATTTTTATGCACAATTGCACGTCTTCTTGCCTCTGCATTTCGAAAAACCATTGGTGCTAACATTTTGTTAAAATTTTTGCACAATTTTTAATTTATCTAAAACCAAAATAAATAAAAACAGCTGTTTCGCTTGATTATCGATTCGAAACGAAAACGATTCGAAATCGACTTCGAATCGATTTGTTTCTATCGGAATTGAGAACACCAAAAAGGAATCGACTCGGAATCAGCCTCGTTTTACTTTTCAAAACGAGTCGGAATTCATAACAGGCTTGATTTCTATCTTAGTAAAGTCCGCGGCACAATAACATTTTTCATATAGATGCGTTTAACATAAGCTTATGCATTCCAATAACATCGCCACAATCAACCAGGATGTTGCGTTGTAAATATGAAGAAACTTCAGACTTGGCAATTGAAGTTTATTACGTCATGCCCATTCACATAGAAAATTTCGCGAAACCCTGTTATAAACATTCTCCCTATACAACAAAAATACGTGCTAGCATATTTTGTGTCGTATTCGATTGTTTTATTGCAGTTTTTAATTTTCGAAAAATGTTAGAAAAGTTACCAACCAGTGGGAAAAATAATTTCACTTGCAAGGTGTGCCAACACCCTTCTTATGATTTGCTTGCAATAAAATTTGGGAGTTTGCTACTTTTCCATATCAGACGGCGCCAGTGTCGCTCCATCTACCGTTCTCCATAAAAAAAACGTGTACTCTACTCATAATGCATAAGATTGAATGAAACACATCTCTATGAAAAAACTGCTTATGAGACGGGGCTATAACTGAGTTGAGTGTCAAAAATGCAACTTCAGCAGATGTGTGTGTATGTGTAGCAATTGTGCTGCATTTTTGAAATAGACTTTTATGCATCTTTCACATTCGTTAGGCTTCCTGACGCACGTCATTTATCGTACACATACATAGATATGAGCATGTGCCGGTTTTTTGGTAAAAAATTAGAATTTTTTATCTTGACGATGTCATTGTACGTATATATGATATGTAGGTATACAGGCAAAATGTAGTAAGTGCATATTTGTCTGTGTACGAGTAAGTATGTAAGTTCAGTGATTTTCACTTTATGATTTTATTTTAATTTCACTTGATTTTATTGCGATTTTTACACGTATACCTGTCGCATAAGCGCATAAAATAGGAATAGAAGTGGAGGCATGAGTATGGGTATGTACATAAGTATGCATGCGGGTAGTGAATACATATTTATGTGAACTTATGTCGGAATGAATCATAAAATTATTAAAAGGTCTTAGACAAATAAAACGAATACACAAACTGCACTAAAATCGATGCATTAATTACGCACACATATATTTATATAAAATTTGTTGACGCCATAATACCGGACAGGTGAAGTTACAAATACAACAACAAAAACTTGAGGCCCTCATAACCCGGTTTTGAATTTTAAAGAAGTAGGGAGGGAAATTTTTGTACTATT
This sequence comes from Eurosta solidaginis, assembly GCA_029619165.1. Lineage (NCBI taxonomy): Eukaryota > Metazoa > Arthropoda > Insecta > Diptera > Tephritidae > Eurosta > Eurosta solidaginis. The sequence continues at coordinate 21,703 of JARSSU010031351.1, forward strand.
TTGCTACTTTTTTACCACCTTGAAAGAAAAAGAGAAGAGAGAAAACAAGGAAAAAAGTAGAAGAATTTGGAATTTGTAGGGAAGTTGAAGAACTAAAAAGAAACAGAGTCACCTCTTTCTGCTCAATAAGCCTACTTCAACGCTTGATTTACATAAATCAATGTTGGGTTATAGTACTGTATGCCGTGAACCCCGAGTGTTCGTCTTACGAGCTTTCCAGATACTCATCCGCAACTTCATCATATTGTTCCAGATCGTCAATCATCTCACTGATGTCAGCAGTAGGTTTCATATTCCTTAGTTGTGGACAATGTGATACTCTTAAGATGTAGCCATTCAGTTCCGTTGACTAAAACTTTTCCATTTCCTCTCAGGAAAATGAAATAAACCATCTCACAAAAAGGAATTACAGGCGGCAAGTGATTTTCCTGCACGTTACTTCATATTTGATAGGTACTGAAAAAATCAATGCTGCAGATAAGTCAAGAAACAACACTTAAATTTATGAGGGCGTGTATTGTCAAATACGACTCCATTTTGTTATATTGATTCACCTGTCTCGTTTTATTGCGTCTTGGATTAGGGTATTCGAAATTTTGTTTATGCATAAATGCGGGCGCCCAATTAGAACGCACATACGAGCGTTGCCCCCGTCATGATATAAAAGTCGTGCTTGGCGACTTTAACGCCAGGGTGGGCAAAAGAAGGTGTTTTTGGCCCTACAGTCGGAAAGTTCAGCCTACACAATGAAACTTCTCCTAACGGACTGAGGATGATTGACTTTGCCGGTGCTCGAAACATGGTCATATCCAGCACGAGGTTCATGCATAAAAGAAACATCAGCTACATGGCTGTCTCTTGATCGAAATACTCGCATTAGATCGATTATGTTGTGATAGACGGAGGGCATGCCTCAAGTGTTTTAGATGTGCGCACGATCGAGGACCTAACAGCGACTCGGACCATTATCTCGTTGCAGCCAAAATACGCACCCGCCTCAACGCTTGAGCCGCCAAGGAACAAAAACACAAGGAAAGCTAGACGTCGGAAAGCTTCAATCACAACAGACTTCCAATGATTTCGCAACTCGACTATCACACCTGCTCTTGAGAGCACAACTCATCCTGAAGGAATACAGGAGCAGTGGGAGCATATCTCCAAAGCACTTCGTACTGTCGCCGAGGAAAAAATTGGTTACCTGCGACCACGAAAAAATAACTGGTACGATGAAGAATGCCGCGTTGCAACCGAAAGAAAGGCGCTGCCTACAGGGCTACGTTAAAAGCGAGCGCAACAAGAGGAGTGTGTGAACGCTATCGTGAGTTAAAAAGGGAAGCGAGACGCCTTTTCAGGAAGAAAAAAGCAGAAGCGGAAAGGCGTGAGCGCGGAGGAAGGTTTTTAAGGCCGGGGCAAACTCCTGTAGGAACGAAAACGGCGACTTGTAACTGATGTCCGAGAGTGCTTAATTATGAAGGACACTCTCTGCTCTCCTAAATGGAAGGCAGCGATTCACGGTGAGGTCGCGTAGAGATGACGAACCGATCCCGCATCGATGATGATGAAATATATGTCGCGCCGATTACGACGAAGTTAGAATAGCAATACAATCTCAGAGTCTGTAAACACAACAAGGCCGTGGCGCTGATGGATTACTGCGGAGCTATTCCAGTACGGCGGCGAAGAGTGGTAAGGCGCATGCGCAGCTTCTTCTTAGCCAAATATGGCGAGACGAGTGGCATGCGCTCGCATTTTCGCTGTGGAATCTAAGTGTTACTTTGCCAGTGCCACAAAGGCGGATACGGCAAAATTCACCAACTAGAGCGGAATCAGCCTGTCTTAATATCGCATACCTATTAGTGTCCTTATCACAGTGTATTGGTGACGAAATATTGAAGCCACCGTGAACGCCGGCACATTGGAGGCCTATTAGTGCGCGCTTCAGTACCTGGTAAATCGTTACATCGACCAGTTATATTTCACAACGCGCCACATCTTGGATCATAAAAACAGATGAAAGGAGACCATCTGACAGGGCACATCGACCGTTGTCGTCGAATTTAAAGCCGCCTTCGACAGACGAAAAGGAGCTGCTATATGCCGCTATGTCTGGATTTGGTTTCCCCGCAAAACTTATACAGGCTGTGCAAATGACGTGTGAGCACATCATCAGCCCGGTCAGAAACAGCTTTCATTTGATATCCGTCTTGTGTAAGCACATTCTAGGGGTACCCGGGTCCACGTTTGGGCTATATCTCGAGACCCTAGCCTCCAGTTGTATGAAATTATCCTGTACTATAGCACTCATCAACAGCTTCATTTGATATCCGTTACCCGGGTCCACGTTTTGATCTCAAGACCCTAAGCACGTAACGAAAAAAAGGTTGACGTTGGCGGATTCTCAGACCTACCCAATATGCTCACAAACACCGTGACAGAAGATTTTATATATTAGATGTATATGTATCTCTACACATTGTATATTCTATATTAGAGCCGACTCTATGTAGGGAATCAAAAATACATACATACATTTGCGTACAGTTGCCTGCATCCAAATTCTATGTACTACATATAGAAAATTTTGGAGTGCACGTATGCAGTTGTTTCATGGTATAAGTCCATACGCATCGTTCTACACAAGAAACAGCAGTTCATAGAGCCTACACCTAAATTTCAAAGTACCGGTATTCACACTGCAGCCCAATTGAATAGGTTTAGATATTTCGTGCTTTAAATTGTAGTCTAAATTTTTTTACTCGAAATGGACGGACAAACTTCTAGACTTTGTGTTTGATACTAAATCAAAAAATAAAGGATATAGGGGTCTCTTAGAACCACATTAGAGGCGCAAGGGTGACCAAATGGCGGACGAAGCAATACACGTGTACATCGATGTTCCAAAGTTGTGGAAGGACTAGGGTCTGCTATATACTGTGCTGCTCCGAAAATGACAGTACCTAGAAGTCAGCCAGATCATTGTCACATTTTCAAGGCGGAAGTAGTAGCAGTGTCAACTTTTATATTGACAGTCGAGCAGCAATTAAAGCAATAATCTCGCATATCACAGCATCTAAAGTGTGTTACGAGTTTAAGTGATTCCTGGAAAGAATTGGGGCAGGAAGCATCATACATCTATATTGAGTCCCATGGCATACGGGAATAGATGGGAATGAAAGAGCGAAGAACTAGGTAAAAAGGGCGAATCCCTCGAAGCTTGCTCCGTATATCGTCTCAATTAGATTGGGCGGAGTAAAAGAAGGCGAGAAGTGCACATGATCGACCAGGTGGACCCAAACGCGGGCTGCAAAGCGTCGAAGATTATTGTAGGTCTTACAACTTAGACTAACAAAGTTGCTTCTATCATTAAAAAGAGAGGACTGTAGACTCATGACGGGTATTCTGACAGGACCCTACCTTCTGGCGTCACATCGATCCTTTTAAATTAGGCTTGGTCAGTGATGCTAGCAATTATAGGAAACCCGGGTTGGAGGCGTAAGCCATCCGAGCATGTTTTTGTGCTCGTGACCTCCGTTTTTGCATACGTGCTCGGCTCGAGCATTGTAGTGATCGGTCGTCATTGTCCATGCTCTGGTTGCATCAGCTGTTTTATATGCAAACGGCAAGTTTGTCAGCCCTATAGACAGAATGTAGATACGAACACGAAAGTTTGAACCTTTTGCCCTCTGAGCGACAGTGTAATTTGAAAAACATGCGAGAGGCTGCAGTTGACAATGCGCGCTCACGTTGACAATGCTTTTAGAGGAGTGGAGGACCGTGTATCGGATTTTGTGGGGGATTTGCTGTTAGATGCAAAAAAAAAGTTTTTTTTCTTTTTATACTCGTTGAGCAGAGCTCACAGAGTATATTAACTTTGATTGGATAAGGTTGGTTTGTACAGGTATAAAGGAATCGAGATAGATATAGACTTCCATATATCAATCATCAGTATCGAAAAAATTCGATTGAGCCATGTCCGTCCGTCCGTCTGTCCCTTAACACGATAACTTGAGTAAATTTTGAGTTATCTTGATGAAATTTGTATGTAGGTTCCTGGGCACTCCATCTCAGATCGCTATTTAAAATGACGATATCGTACAATAACCACGCCCACTTTTTTCGATATCGAAATTTCGAAAAATCGAAAAAGTGCGATAATTCATTACCAAATACGGATTAAGAGATGAAACTTGGTAGGTGAGTTGAGCTTATGACGCAGAATAGAAAACTAGTAAAATTTTGGACAATGTGCGTGGCACCGCCCACTTTTAAAGAAGGTAATTTAGAAGTTTTGCAGGCTGTAATTTCGCAGTCGTTGAATGATCACATGATGAAGTTGGCAATAACGTTACTCTTATTATCTATATGTCTTGCTTAATAAAAATTAGCCAAATCCGAGAAACGACCACGCCCACTTTTATAAAAAAAATATTTTTAGCTCTCAACTGAGTATGTAATGTTCGTTTACACCGAACTAGCCTCCTTACTTGTTTTTATTGCACGCTATATGGAAATTCCATCAATTGCGTATATACGATGTACAACGTTAATATGTTTTCGCATATGTATGCATGTATGTATATATGTATTGTATCCACACACCTTAATATTATCATAAACTATGCATTTATAAGTAGACAGATATGTATGTTGGTACCCTGCAAAAAATCGTGCGATTAATACTTTAGAGAATGTCCCGATTGATCCCTTTTGTCTACATTTGGACATAATAGTCGCCTCTAACCCTTTTGGGTACAGTTTTGTTTAGGTCAGTTTGATGTATGTATGTATCCATTTTAAGAAACATAAGAAAACTGTACGAAGTGCGTAAAATAAAAAATATTACATTGATTCGAATTTTTTAAGAAAAAACCAGAGCCCATAACGAACCTAAATGACTTGGACAATATGTTTCGATTATCGTCGCACATATCCCTTGGAACGAGTTTCGCGACTTTATAATTTTTGATACTCAGCTGAGCAGAGCTTCATATAGTATATTAATTTCTTTCGCATAACGGTATCCCGTAACGGCATTAACTAATCGAGATAGATATAGACTTCTGAATTACAAAATGATCTTGGCGAAAAATGAATTTATTTAGCCATGTCCATCCGTCCGTTGACCTTATGACGCAGAATAGAAAATTAGTAAAATTTTGGATAATGGGCGTGGCACCGCCCACTTTTTAAAGAAGATAATTTAAAATTTAACAAGCTT
>JARSSU010031356.1:0-21016 GCA_029619165.1 Eurosta solidaginis
TCTTAAGTATTCATTATTAGCCCTTTTTGAATGGACTGACAAGTAAAGCGTTTATTTTAGAGCTTGAGATTTGTGTTTACATCATTTAAAATCATCCGCTCATCCACTACCTTAGCAGAGGCCAGAATCATAGTTCAGAATTAGATGTAGATGGCACTGCTACAGAAAGAAATACTCTGTTACCAGGCGGCTTATGGATCGAGGTATTTAGAGAATTTTACAAAATTTTGGTATCTTTAGTTCGGTTTTATTCTCTTCTAAACACAATGACAATGGGTTATTAGCGAGAGAGCCACGGTGCGCTAATAAATGCAGTGGTCGGCTAAAAAAATAAAACAAGCAATATATGGTTATTTGATGCAATTTTTAAAAAATTTGCTGGCTGGCAAGAACTTTACAACTGAAAGAGAGGCGTATAAAAATAAAAGTGGGAATGATACAGACTAGAGCTTAAATTGCTCCAGAAGAAATTTTCACGAGTACCAGCTTCTCGCGATTTATATCAAATTTATGCTAGGTAATCTTATATATAGAGCTTACGATTTCTTTCGAACACAAACGAAAAGTTCCGTGAAACCACAACTAAAAAATAAAAGAGTGCACATAATACTGTCCAAGCAGCGACTAAATTTAACGTCGAGAAGCTCGTGACCTTAACGAATATATCGATATACAGGAATGCTACGAAAATCCAAGTTCCCGATTCCCTGAAGTCTCGAAATTCTCGCATGTGTTCGTAAGCTCTAGTGCTGATATCGACGAACATTCATTTTTTACGGCATGTTCTGCAAATAATTGTCCTTAATATTTTTTTAGTTTTTGCGAACCAGAAACGATTCTTTGATATTTAAAATTTATGTTTTCATTAGTTTACAGAGAATTTTATTCTTGTGTCTAATGACGTCAATGCAATACTTTTTTTATTCCTCGAATGGTCCTGTATAGTCCTAAAATTTTTTCGAAATAGTCTGGAAATAATTCCAAATAGACCCGAAGTGAACGCGAACGATACCAAAGATGTCGTCAAAATTGTCACGAAGCAGTCTCAAAATGATTGTGAATGTGAAATTTTCTGAACTCTAATCTAAGATAGTCCGGAAGTGATTCTGTAAGGGTCCTGGTTTTTTAATAGTCTGGAAATCATCCTCAAGTTGTCGCAAAGTATACCTAAAATTGTTCCAAATTAGTCCTGAATAGTCACGAAATGATCCTTAAAATAATCCATATTAGTTGATCCGCAAACGCATCCCCCATTGCTAATTGTCATGATTTGGAGTCTCTTTCGTATGAAAAAAGGACGATGAGTCCCTGTTTTATTGTATGAAGCAATAAAACGATAAAGTCCCGTTTTTACCACCATTTTTCCGTTTACCGTACTTATACGTCCGTTATTTCTTCTTCAGTATCTTCTCTTCAGCCGTGTTCTAAAAAATCTTGTTACTTATACGCCATGCAGAACATTTATATTTTTGGCGTGTATGAATTTTGGCAACACTGTAACTAATGATTGTACAAAGTTAGTTCATTGAAACAATCTCATGCTTTTTTTTAATTACATTGTAGTGCTTAACCCTCATTCTGTGTATTTGCAAAGTGTTTTTTAGTTTGCATTACACACCAACACACGAATCACTCATCCGCTGAATCAACAATTCAATTGACTCGTCAACACTTAATTCCCCACACAATTTGCTCATTTATGACTGACATCACAGAATGTTAGCTTCTGTTTTACTGCCTATATATACACATACACACACACAAAGCTTGACTACTTACATATTTACAAAGTGGGATGGATTCTTTTTTACATCAAAGCCGCAAAAAATTTTACAAAATTTTGCTTTAGTTTATATGTACGCAAGTATGTGTTAGTGCAAGCCGGAAGTTTCTGTAAACTTTTTAATATGAAATTCCATTCCATTCACCACACAAAATCAGCATAAACCGGTCAGAAAATACTAATTAGTATTCCGTTGATAGTTTAATCATGATTACGTCTACGCATTGCTAAGAGTTGGCGTATTTAAAATGCAATGCACTGCACTTCTGTATCGACTATGTGACACAAGGAGGATATACAGAATACGTTCAGCTCTTCCTCGACTCTCCCCTGCTGCTTGCTTAACCTCAGATCTACTTAATATTTTCATCAACCACCATTGGCAACTAAATTTGATAAACCACCATAGGGATTCATCACCACCAACGCAGCTGCTAAGTAGAGGTCAAACGATTTTTATTTTGCTGGAATTCACTAAACCGGCAGATCAGTGTTTCTGCGTGTAGCCATAGAGTTAAATGCATGAAGTAGGAAAATGTTTTAGCACAAACACTCACCGCATGCCAACAGCTATTGCACCGTTCATCAAATATGTAAGCGACAACATCGTTCTGGGCATCACAGAGCAACACGCAATCAAAGGAAGTTGTGAACACAAGTGACAGCATAAAAATGATTGTGCTTAAGCAACAATGGACCCGAACATATTGCGGGTGGTAAAAAGAAATGTTTATACCTAAGTGGGTGTCATTCATTCACCTTCCAACTCTTAATTCATGCAGCTGCAGCAATAACAAGAATAAAATACATTTTTACGGAGTTGGGCGCGCAACGTGATCGCAATTTTGAAATCTGAGCCATTGCATGATATACGAAATCATTGGTGGAAGCAATGAGAGCACAATCCAATGAGGGGGGCTAATGTATTAAGTGCAAATTAGTTTAAAGAAAACAAGTTCGCTAAAATATTTATCAGGCTCTGTATAGATTAAATATACGAAAATTAAAACTACAGAATGACTTTACATAAACACATATTTGATAATTTATTCTGGTCATATTTCGACTACATTCTGAAATCATCTGCAGGACTGAAACAAACATGAATTATATTAAACCAGTCCAAATATAACTTCCGGATGAAGCCGAAATGTCAACAAGAATAAATTGACAAAAACATGTTTATACGAAATCATTTGTGGCTTTAATTATATATATAATGCATCGCAGGACTCACTGCTGTCATAGTGAAATCATATATTCTATATTTGCTACTATTTCAATAAAAAACTGGGTCATGGCTATTATCAGTACCCACTAGCCAGAAGTTGACCGTAAATCTAGCTTGGCTCTACCGAAGTTAATTTATATTATACACATTATATATCACGTCTTAAATTTTGAAAGAGGTATCTCTGACACAACTGAGCGTATTGGCGTCCAAATTTCTTCAAACAAATTCTTACATTTACATTACAAGGTAGGTGCTTTAAATCTATATTAGCAGATCTATTTCTAAATTATTTGGAATAAAGTTTTAAACGGCAACAAGTGTGATTGTGTGAGTCGTTAATCAACTGTCCTTCGTTATTCGGCTAAGAAAATGGTTTGTCGTGTGCTGTGCGTGTATTGTGGGTGTCAGATTTGCAACTCAAAGTTAAAAACTTCAGTTTCCTGTAAAAGCTTGGTTTGGAAATTACTTTGAACAAAGCATAGGGGTAAACATTTTACTATGTAACCGGAGTGTACAACTATACGTAGCTCTATCACGTGTAATAAAAAAAAACTTTTTGTACTTGCAGAATGAAGGAATGAACCTAATGCAAAATATACGAGTTTTTGTATTTCGAAATAATCCTATCACTTATTGAAAATCCAAAAAAAAAGAACCAAAGTAAATGATTGTTAGTAATATCTACAAAAATGGAGCGCTTGACAAAGCCTCGAGCACCACGGCCAGTGAGTAAATATGTGAAGTAAAGTAAATAAGTGTGTAAAAACATATAAATTACTTTGTTGCCTTACCTGAATAAAGAAAATATTCCACAAGAAGTAGAATCTTTCGCCAAGTTGCTTGTGTTGTCCTGCATTTTCTTTCATATGAACGCCTAACTTGTAGGTGTCGAAAAATTGTGCAACGCCATAGCTGATTGTAACAATATATAATTTATTTAAGCTCTTAGACTACACACTTCTGAATGCAATCAGTAAAATAGCTACACGTAGAGCTTTTTAATTTGCTGGTATTTGGTCCGTATCATGTCTTGAGTGATGGGCCAATTAAACGCTTAGCGACCACAACCCATCAGATGATTGCTCTGCCATACTCTGCCTTTCACTTTAGTTACTTCTTATCCTGATCCTATTGATGGATATCTTAACCACTCTCTCAATTTTGTATTGAATTCGTTATTCCTCTTCACGTTTCACCTTGGCAAACCTACGCAAGATGTTTCACACTATAACACAAAAACCGTACAAACATTTAGAAATAAATAAAAACTAACTGAAATACTTTGAAACTTTTTTATTAAAGGCTAAAGCGCATTGTCACACCTCTTCGAAAACTTTATCTAAACTCAATCCTTTGCAACCGCATTCACGATTTTCTTATTCAGTTTGTGTCACTTGTTTGTTGTTCGTGTATTTGCTGCAGCCTATAAATGTATCGACTTTTTTTTCTAATTTCAATGCATTTCGCAATGCACATTTTGTATGCTATTAACCGATTATTTTCTTAAATTTTTTGTATTACTTTTGTGGAGTAAAAATTTCACTTGACTGCGTTGCATTTATCCTCCTTTGGAGCGCTTGCCCGCACCGTCAAGGTGCATTTGCCGCCTCCTCTTGCTAATATCAACCTATTTTGCTATTTTTACGTTTTCAATGCTTTCAATGCTTTTGAGCGCTTTAATCTTGATTCCACGCTTCCTGTCGCTTTCTGGGATTACATTGAAATTCAGATTTTTCTTCTCGATTAATTCTCTTTGTTGAATTTTCGTGAAATTTCGTACACTATATTGAATTTAGGTGTATGGAAGTTTACTTTGTAATATTGGAATTTTCGTTGATGGCTTTTACACTGTAATGGAAAAAATGCGAAAAAAATTCTATATTAGTTGAATTCATATAAAATGTAATATTTATATTTGTCTACATTTAAAGCCCTTAAATTATTAAATTCAATTATATCTGAGCTTATGCATCAAATATTTTTACAGAATTTTAAGATTTTCCATTCAGTTTAGCAGTACTTGATTATAGCCACATTTAATGTTTTAGCTGAAAATAAGTTTTTTTTTGCAAGCATTCAAATCCGCTTTCATATCTTTAAAGCTATTAAGTAAACTACATTTTCAAGTTTAAACTCAGCAGAAAAAATTATCAATTGCTAGAATAAACTAGTTAATAATTTACTATATTGCGGAATTCCGCTTTGCATATATTTTAGGACTTGAAAATATTCTTAAAAAAAACATAAATAAATATTTCATCTTCCTTGTTTAGATCTCATTCATGTTTTCAGACTAAAAAAATTGTTGTCGTCTTTTAGTTGGATTTGAAACATCGCCGTCACGTTGGTTATAGGCTAACTTATATTTCGCTCAAAATTAGTTGCCTACGAGTCAGTTGAAAAGTAGTGCAAAAACAACCTTAGTTAGTTTATTGTGATCCAACATTTATGAGGTTGCCCTTAGCTTATTTTCCTGCTGGGAAATTATGAATCGTATGGAGTCGCACGCTTACAAAAACCTTAAGGATTTTATAGTAAATTCACTATAAACTTAAAAAATTTTCATTATATTTAAAACGGTTTTTCTTAAAATATTAAGAGAGCTGTTTTGACAAGAATTTCGCCTTTCCCTTTACACATATTCTTGGTTGAAAGCAACCGGAAGAAAGTGAAAATTCAACATTAATTAAAAATTTTCATTTGCTCTTTTCTCATGATCTAAAGTAAAAAAAAATATCTCGCTTGTGGTTAATATCCGCTTCCATTAAATTTAGCTTCCTGCTTGCATTTTGAAGGATCAACAGGATATGTTGGTTAATCCAGAGCACACTGCACCCCAAATTTACTTGCGCTACAACAAACAAATGTGAAAAAATATAAAATAATTCATAACATATATGTATACATTAAACCGTATACAAGAAAAAGTTCAACTTAAATTGACTTAACCGTTCAAACCTAGAACAATACATTTTGTTGCACGATAAAAACAAATAAACGCGTATTAAAAATATTCGAGTCTCGTAATACTACTGGCCTACCCGGCAGGCATTGTCCTGCCCAAAAATTAGTTTTCTTACATTTCAAAAGTGATTCTTCCTTCCCTCTATAGTTTCTACCCCTTAGTTCATTTCCTTCCATTTCCCTTATTCCGGTCATTCTCTTATTTCCTTTATCTCCATTTACTTCTCATTGTTCTGCCCACTTCCACATCCACTCCCAATCCCACTCTCATTGCCATTTTCATTCCCACCTTTACTCCTTCTACCTCTCCCGACGAAATGACCTCATATTTGGAATATATATATATATACTAAAATTGGAAACCCCCTTCAAATAATTACGGCAATATACGGCGAATTTAAATTTTTGTAATATTGTTTACCTCCATTTCCTTTTATACTCTTACTCCCATCCTCACCCCCTCTACCTTTCCTACTTAGATGACATATATGGGATATCCCCTTCAAATTATTTCGAGGATATAGCGATTTTAAGTTTTTGTTTCACTCCCACTTAACCTTTCACTCCCACTCTCACTTCTACTTGGACTTTGACTTTATCAACCTCCACCACGTAAATTTTTTGATTCAAAGCATGGCTTTACCAAAGCTTGCATACCTGCTTCAAATAATAAGTAGATATAGCGAACTTTAATGTATGCCAATAGTAGGCGTGGTTTTACAAAATTTCATATAGCCAGAGAAATACCGGGAGACCACTTGAACCTGCTGTGAAAATTTTATGAAGATCGGTTGACTCAGGACGACCATAGGACACACATATCTACTTTCTTTGTAAGATGAGACGTATAAGTAACATACAATTCCTTATTAGTTGCCTTTCAATGTAATTCTATCAAAATAAGATTATTCCTCTCATTTGTATAGCTGCTAATATTGTAGAGTTTACCAAAATTTAACTTTAGATTTTTTTATACGGTCTATTGTGCGAACAACCATACTTTTGCATATGCGAATAAGCTATTTCTGATAGCACATAGATGCTCATAATTTTTTTGATTCAGTTCCCCATTCCAAAGTTTGCAACCAGCCCGACTTAAAGACTGCTGAAGACTTTCCAAAGTCTGCTAAAGCAACATGAAACATATTTTCACCCACATACCTCCTTGTATTAGTTTTAGCTTCATGAGTGCGAATATGTGTGCTTTTATTTTAGATATATTCTCTAGATATTGGGTTATCTAAAAGCCATCACTCTAGCTCACTTAACGTATGGAAATGGCGTTTCGCGAATATTTGCTAATCTTTATTTAGTATTGAACATTGAAAATAAAGCTGCAAATATATTTGGATATTCCCGGCAGAAAAAGTGAACTTCTTATATATGTGGAAGCATGTATATAAGTATTTTGTGATTTGTACTGTAAATGCCACATAAGCAAAAGCATTGATAGTAAATGATGCGTTGAAAGAAACCAAATCCAACCAGCGCACGGTGGGGTATTTGATCAATCTAGCTGGCCAAAAGTAGGTTTTACAAAATATTCCAATTTTTTCTTAAATATACTACCTGGCGTTCCTAGATGTCCACTGAATAGTATACATACCCAAAACCCAGCTGGTGATCAATTTTGTTAGAGACTGATACCCTTATTGGCACAAGGTGTGCATCCTCAGTGGCAACACCTAGGTGAAAAGTCTTAGAATGTAATACTATATCGATGTACCAAATTTGATTCAAATCGGTTAAGCCATTTCCGGATGATAGTGTATATACAAAGAATTATAGAAAATAAGATGAGGTGGCAACCCTAAGGGCAACCTTTCTTAAAAATGACAATAGAAATACGGAGTAAAAAACTTTTCGTTTGATATCCATATTGACATATCTCATATAATGCCACAAAATGACCCCGGGTCCATCCGAAACCAGGGTCCCGATCATAGTAATTCTGCGCGGAACACCCGAATTTACTGTCAGATATTTCCTTGCGTAACAATGAAGTGAGACAACCACTTTTTGAACAGGAATATCTGCTGTTTTAATTTTGGCCAGCTATAAGATCAAATACCCCACCGTGCAGCGCAGGGTAAGTTTAGCTTGTGGGATATGAAATAAATGCAATATTTGGCTATTAGCGAACTTATGGATGTATATAAATATAAATACTGGTATAGTTGTGAAATATATTAAACATTTGGAGGTTTTTTTTCTATATTTATTTTGATCAAACTTTTCTTTTGGTAATACGACCGCTTGTCTCACTCAAAGACAGTTTCAAAGAAACGGAAAGCGATTGGCCTGTGAATCTTGTTTTCCATTAAGTTGAATCATGTTTTAATTTATAACCCTCATTTCAAATACATATACCATTTCTGGGCCTTTACGTTTTATGTTGACTTCGAATGAAATCTGCCGAAGATGATTTTCGCTGAGGAGCTTTCCATGGCAAAAATACGCACGGAGAGCTTGAAAAATCACTGCTGAACGGCGGTCCCTATAAAAAAAAATTTTGAATTTTAATTGTCACCTCACTGAAACCTGCAACCATTGGTACAGTTGACCAGCACACTACAGCCACTTTAAATAAACTTAATACCAATCATCTACTTCCATATGATTTGTTTAAAGCTTTCGGTTTTGCAAACTTAAATAAATAAACTGGCGAACGTCTCGCTTGTAGAAACTTCAAAAGCAGATGCAAAAAATAATACCAGTCAACATTATATTCAGCCTCTGGCAGTGATTTGTTCTGCATACCAGACTATATTTGTTATCGTATAAAAATAATGGAAGCTGACTAGTCCAGCTGCATTCCATGTTGGCTTTGTCACCCATTTAAAGGCCACAAGTATCGTTTGCACGCCAGCAGCTTGAAAACATCAAGCTAGCCAACACAAAAATACTTTAAAATATAAATGCACTTTAGAAACAGAGGAGACCAATTTCTTTACTTCAACTGACCGTGACAAAGCTATGTTGTACATAAGGAAAAACGTTGGCGCCCTTTTCAGCTCAAGCAGCTTTGCTTTCTACTCTAACGTTGCATTACTGAAGCATGAAATTTGCTTGAAGCGGATCAAATAAAAATAGAGTTAAAGCAAAGTGGTAAAAAAGTAAAATAGCAGCTTAAATATTAATGTCAGTTTACTTGTCTTTTTGTAGATAGTTGTTATGATATCCTTGTTGGGTTGTTATGTAAATATGTATGTACATATGTATGTACTTGACTATGTATACTTGTAAAAGGGATAAAACTACTTCGTCGAATTTGCATATTTACTTGAGTTTGAGCTCTTGGTTGTCAACTTAAAAATGAAAATACTCTTTTGTATTCCGGATTATTACTATTAATAGTAATAATAAACCTTTTCTTGTTTATACCGTGGCATTTATAGGCCGAAATTCTTCTCCACCATGTCATACATCACTTTAATGTTTTTCTCGAATTTTCGAGTTGTTTCGAAAACGTTTTCGAGATTGGTTTGCATTGTTTTAGTTACACTGCCACTACTACATTTTTCGCAGCTGTAGGTCAACCATGTTTTCCCTCCAAAGAACTGCTGAAGTCGATCATGAGCTCACTCATATTTTAGTCTCTTTTGCACTTATTGCTCCCACAAATTTTCCCTGGCTAAAATTTCTTTTTATGAACGCTTTTGTACTTGCATTTTAATGTCTCACTATCAAGAGGCTCGTAAAGTTGCTCAACTTAAATTTTGGCTACCAAAGTTGTTACGTTGCAAGAATTTGCTCACAAACATTGTCGCCGCAACAAAGCAAATTGAAACACACAATGTTACTCGACTATATACCAAGATGTGCAACGTATTATAGCTTTAAGCTAATTTTATTCGACTTCTCAATATTTAAGGTGTTTTAAAACCATTTTTGTAACTTCGTTTAAACTGTACTAAATTAAAACTACTAAACTTTTACCGATTACATACAGAAACTTAACGAATCTTTTTTAAATGAAATAATTAAGTTTTCCTTTTCACACAACAGGTCCACATGCTTCATATTAATTTATTTTTGATTGTCATTTGTTACATTAACAATAAAGTTCGACCTTTCACGCAAAACGTACCAGATTTTTCACTCCGTTAGGCATACAACGAAGCAATAATGAGATAATTAAGAATTTGTATTTTGTATGGAAGATTGGATTCAATAAGGGCTTTAATGTAGTAAAAGTTGACTAATTTTTCATTAACCCTCTGTGTGAAATTGGTATTATTCAGAATTCTTAATTATCTCATTATTGCTTTATTGAATGCTTAACGGAGGAAAAATCTTGTCGGTGTTGCTTGGTGTTTCGGCTGTTATTGTCAATGTACCAAAGGACAATCAAAAATAAGTTATTTTGAATAATTTACGAAAAATAGAAAATTATCAGAAAAATTAAATTTTTTATTTTTGCAGTAAAAGGAAAATATGGCTTTTTTTTAGAAAAATATGCACAGATTGGGTAAGGTTCAACATCTTTGAATAGTCACACATTCATTTTATTTTGATTGTCTTTAAAGTTGAAGAGGAAGGGGCTGCTATCCATTTTAACAATTTTTTGTAAAAAGCATAAAAAATTTTTTGGAGCTGCTGACAGATGTTCGATAATAAAGCGAGAGGCCCTGTGTGAAAAGGAAAAATTTATTTTTTATTCTGTGCGAAATCAGCATAAGGTTATTTAGCGGAAGAAAAAACTTAAAGAACGCACGCGATTACACGAACTAAGGATATGAATATCGCGAATATCTTACGAAAAGTTGTTAAATTTCATTTTAGCAATAGGCTAGAAGCTTCCTTAACATTAAATATCCACATAAAGTGGATTAATTAAAAATTAATTGAAACAAAAAATTGTCGTTTCTTTATTATGAGCGAAATTGTATTAGCCAGAAAATCACCGTATTGTTTTCCCCTGTAGTTCGAAATTTAAATTCTTACCCCTTTATAACAAATAAAATGGGTTTATGAGTGTCTTATAATTAGACATTCGTATAGCAATGTCATATTAAAAAGCTTTATAAACCATTTGTATTTTTGAATGAATAACGGATTTAGTATACCACCAATTACCAAATCGCTTCGAATGTCTTATTGTAGGAACTATGCCGATACAAATTTCGCATAAAAAACACTGGGTTATGTATGTTATTACAATTAAATTTTCACCTAAGGCAAATATAAAGTTTTAGTAAAGTGCTAAAACAAATTTTTATTACTATTACTAGAAGACCCGGCAGACGTTGTCCTAAGCTTTTTTCCGTCTGACTCTGCCCTCCCCCTCTCTTCGCTTTTCCTAATCCTTTTATTCACTCCTCCCTCCATCTTTTTCACTTCATCTATCTCCATCTTCGTCTCATTCTATCTCTTTCTCAATCTCCTTCTCTCTTCTCTCTCAATTCTTCTCATTCTTACCCTATACACAACTAAAGACCCTCCTGAATTAAAAAAAATGTCATAGTACCTCTAAATCGCGGGCCCCCTCAGAAAACCACCCCACCCTCTCGGCGGGCCTGGTGATGTGCTATACTTGATATCATTCGCTATAATATTTTTATTGATAAGCAGGTTGTTTAATTAAACACCGAGCAATTCCACGGAAGTATATCCGCACCACCTGAAATATGAGTGCTACTGCGTATACGTAACATTTTATTATTACGTATAAACAAATAAAAAATTTGCAATAAAATAATATTGCGACTATAAACTGAGATATAACCTATCCTATCTCTCAAGTTAGATCAAACTAAACTCGGGGTGCAAATTCAAAATCGGTTCAGTAGTTAGGAGTCCATCGCAGCCAAAAATGTTGTGACACGTGTTTTTTATATATTAAGATTAATATCTAACATTATCTAAATCTCGTGCCGATTTGTCAATGCATTCAATTAATAGCTTTATAATGAAACAATGTTTAACCAAAAGCCGACACGAATTATTTTCCATGCAATGAAAATTTCCATTATTATTCCACCCTTCAAGTGCAATTAATCAAAAGGCATTTAAAACAGAAACTCACAGTTAGTACACAATCAAGTTGTCACTAGCGCAAATACTTGAAGCAAACGACAAGTGACATAATGGCCTAAATGACAGACGGAAGAATGTAAAAATATTCTAGATGTATTTAGCGAGTATTCCTTGGGGATTTAGGTGGATAGAGGAATAGAAAAATTGTTACCGTGAACAATAGACTTATTGAGTGGTAAGGCTAATTTAAAGAATAGGCAATACCACTGCAGTACACGGTTTAAAATTTTAGTTGGGAAAAAATAATGTGGGAAATCAAATATAAAGCTCACTACTTTCAAAAAATCCGAAATTTTTTCCAATTCACGTTAGTATGTGGGATTTTAATATAATATGATCATTCAACGATTAACTTAGTGAACACAATAACTCAAAATCGAAAGGAACGCACCAGAGCGATGCACAGTGTTTCGTTTAGAACAAGCTAGCTGGACAAAAACAAAGTTCTTATTCCAAAAAAGTGAAATGAGAAATGAAAGAAAACAAACAAGATAACGGGATTTTTGCTTTTTTTTGATATTTTGCTCATATATATTAAGTAATTGAAGTAAGAAGCAGGAGCGGCCGTAAAATACATTGATTAATTTTGCAAAACTCTTGTGAATATTAAGATTCATATTTCTTTTAAGTGATATTGTTACATAATTTTTGATGGTTCTAAGCTCGAAGGTAATTAAATTTTTTTAATAGTATTCTTCACAATTAGAGTATTTACAATATATATACATTCCGTTATTAAGAAGAAAAGTATTTTTTTCCCTATATTTTTAACTTTAGGGACAAAAAAAGTTACATACATCCGCGACATCGGCTTAATTTTACATATTTGTATAGTCGCAAGTATTCTCTAATAGTCGAAGAAAAAACCATTGCGAATTCTTTGCACATCTATTTAATGTAGATTTAGTTATCTCTACATATCAAATAGGATGTATGTACGTACCACTCCGACGAGATATTTGAACCTTTTAAAGCTGATGACAAACGGCAAAACCAATTCCCTGGTACAGGGAACAAACACGTAGCCATAAAACATACAAAAATAGCGCGCAAGGTCAACAGATCACACCAAAAGCAAAAAGGCGAAGATCATTGACTTCAACCTGCCACAACCTACCGCACCAGTCACTAAGGCATACAAACAGGTACATCAATGGATTGATGAAGATAAACCAAAACCAGGTTTCGGCAATACCAATGACGGCAACACTGCTCGTAGGTTTTTCGAAAATTCTGAGATAGTGCGTGAGATTACGGGATTGGATGTACGTTCATCAAGATACGACACTCTCCTTTCGCGCGCATTAGCATCTGGTTACAATATAAATATCCAAAAATTTGAAAAATTTGCGGTCTCAGACTAAAAAACTATACATAGATCTTCTATCCATGGTTTAATATGCTGTTACAGTTCATAAAATCTTAGTGCATAGTACTGATATTATAAAATCAGCAATTTACCTATTGGTCACTTTCTGAGGAAGCACAGGAGCCCGTAACAAGGACTTGAGACGATTCAGGGATGATAACACACAAAGCAGTCGCGTGAAGCCACGATAGAGATCTTATGAATAGGTTGCTTATAACATCTCCCTAGATGATACCTAAAAAAATTTAAAAGTCTGACTTCAGAAGTCTTAAATTTTACTGTCCCCCGATAATGTTGAGGAGTCAATAAATACCCCAGTTGTTTCAAGCTTTCACAGTAGTGTTGCTGAGGTTCATGACTATTCCCACAAGTGACTCATCCAATGTGAAAAAAGTGATGATAGCGAATAATAACATAATTATAAAAGATAACCTACCTATAACTTTTTGTTGGATCAGGTTTTATTCAATTTAAACCTATTGTCTTTTCTACTTTGTATGGTACTTTACTTTTAAGTTTTTGTAATAAGTAATTTTCACATAATTGATTTTTTAATTATTTACATTGTTATTATTATTATTGTATTCACTTTTACATTCCTGACTGGTACTGTAAAATAATTCTGTAAAATTGTACTGCCAGGATAAATACTCAAATAAATACAAAATATGTACATATGTACAGTCACTCACATAAATAAGTAGACACCCCTTTTGGATAATTCCTTACAATTTTCGCTTCGCGCAAATTTATTTTAACTATTTCCCATAAGAAAATTTGTCACGATCTATATAAAACTAAATTATATTTAAAAAATTCGACGATCTATTCATAAAAATTTTAATTTTTTCCGAATTTTAGAATTTTTAGAGTATTGAGATTTGTAGTCATTTCAATTTAAGTATATATAAGTAATATTCTTAAGTCCTTTAATTTTTTTAGGTCTATGTCACTTATTCACATGAGTTACTGTATATGAATAAGCAAATGTATTGCATATGAAGTAAATTTGGAAAAAAAAGAACATATGGCTGAAAAAATGACGTAGTTGTAATAAATGACTGCATATGAACGAAATCTCATAAAATAATTTTGTCCAGCTAGCTTGTTCTACACGAAACACTGTGCGATGATGTGTATAGAAAAGTGTTTTAAAAAGTATGTATTGTACGACTTGGAATAGTCCACTTGCCTATAAAGTGATAACAAAAAAATTACCGTGATGATAAGTGAAATGTATTAGACCGTCCAACAATTGAGAACTTTTCCTTGCAACCTTAATATTTTTCAGAAAACGAACTTCGTTAAAATTAATTTCCGTGAATATGCTTATATATACTAGTTCAGCACGTCTGATTTTTGTTTTTCTTTGTATTTAAAGATAAAGGAGTTTTTTTTCAAGCTGCAACAAATCTGGATAAGTTACAACTTTGCTAGAAAATATTTCTCCCGGATCAAAGCTTTCTATTTATTTCTAATCCTTTAGACTCTCCACTGTTAGTCCTTCCATAGCTTTTTCACCCCAGAAGTGAAAATCCTGAGTACATTCCTAACAACATGTCGCATCAACACGTAGCACTACAGGTACCTTCAGGAAAATGGTACAAGGAGAAGTTATGCAGTTTCCAAGTGTTAGTTTGAAATATTACTTATTTGACAAACACCAATATTCCTTAAGCTTAAGCAATTCAAATGCAATGTATATAGTAAACTAGACGATCTGGACTATACGAGTGTTCCGACAAATTTATTTGTGCGACGTCAACTTTTAGTAAAATAAAAAACTCAAACAATTTCAACTCAGTAGCTAATTTATTGATTGAAAAACTGCAATGTTGAAGCCTTTAATATAAAATACAATCGCCATTGCTTTTTATTGGCATTCAAGCAGATATATTGAAAACTCATGAGCACTGATTGTCAGCATTCACGGCACGTTCTTTGATTGGCACTTCACAATTGCAATAAAGGGGATTTGAGTGGCTAAAAATATGTGGATTGCTAGTTTTCCATTTGATTTTATTAAAATCGATAGAGAGTTATTAAAAAATTCATTAACGCAGTGAAAGATGGTTTTCAGCCATTGGCCGCTTGAAGGATGACCATTTTTTCGCACTTTATTATATACGAAAAAATGCTTAGCATTTGAGAAGGATATGAATGGGATGAGGAGAAAGGGAACGAGAGCAACTCTAGCAATCTGCATATGCTTAAACTCTGCACGAATTTGTGTTAACTGGTAATAGGCAAACTTTACATTCAAATAAGAAGTGGAAAAACTGAATTGCAAAAAGAGAGAATCGTATTGAATTTATTGTTGTAGCTCATTCTTAACACGCTTATATTAGCTTCACTTGTATCTTTGTAACTCTCTAGGCTAGGCGCGCAAAGAGACCCATCTAGCGGCAATTATTGAAGAAGGCAGTGCTTAAATAACTCGCTACAAAACGAGTTGTCGAAAATTAAAAAAAAGTTCGTCCTAAAGAAATTCGAAAGCTAAGTACTTTTTTTCAAGAAAGCTCCAATTTGATCCTAAACTATTAGTTAGTTAACAAGCCTATACGGCTAGTCTATGATTGGTGCAAATAAATTCTGATATTCGATAGCATATCCTCTACCAACTTTAACAGGCGGATTTTATTTATGGACCTCTTAAAAACCGATTACAATACAATCATTTGGTAATAGCTGGGTGTTGAGGAGTAGAGGAGGCCTTTCCCAGTTTTGCACTGTAAATATTATTCAAATTTCTAGACTTACAATACAATAAATAACTACACAAGCTGCAAAAAACTGTGAGATCCATCATTATTTTTCTAAATAAACAACTGCATTCACTGTAATATGCATAAACATAATAATAAAAAGTTCCACAATTCACTTTGACCACAAGATTAAAGAAACCGAAATATGGCACAATTGCTTACAATTACAAACTTCTTCAATGCGATTTCCCCCCAACAAACGTGATGAACTTTGCAAATGCAAATTCACTTGAATTTATTTAATTTGCAAAAGATTTAACCATAAGTACTAAATGCGATTTCATAATTTCAAAAACGGAAATCAAAAGTTATTGTCAGTCCGCCGACTAGTCAACAAACCAACCAGACATTCAGCCCCTCAACCCAACCAACCAGCAAGCCAGCAACATAGAAAAGCAGCAAAAGTAAATTGTAAAATAGAAATAAAGGTTAAGACGTTGCACAAACGCATAAACAAGTAAATACAAATATTTCTCAAGTCAAGGAATTGCAAACAGTGAAGCCATTAGCGCCTGCAGCCATGGAGCTGAGAAATGTGAGCTCTGTTTTTTCACAGCGTCTTCTTCTTCTTCTGTTGTGTTTCAAATATTGCAGCATTATGGCACTAATCATCAAGCACTGCAATACATGAACAAGTAAGTGACGGATATCCAATTGTTTTCGCTGCTACTTTCTTGGTATCCTCCAACTCATAGCAGCCATTCACCACAGAAGATCACAACATTTTTTGGTCTACTTCAGCTTTTCCACCTGCTATTATTTATAGGGACACTCTTCAGGACAAGGATGCTTAATATTTTATACGTATATGTCACTTATTTGCAATCACTGCATTTGTTGTTGTTTCATTTTGCATGCCTGAATGTCCATCGTAGAACAGTTTTGCAGGCGTCGCAGAGCTGTGAGAGTCATCATTTCCTCAGAATAGTGTCACGTTGTATTTATTTAAGTATCATAGTCTACCTGCCACTGTTGTTGCTACTCTTGGCTTCTGTGGGCGAATACTCAGCATGCTAATACTTCTTTCCTTGTTCCCTGCGCTTTCCTCACAAATTTTTCAGTGGAGCAAACCCAACAAGAAAACACCTCACACCAGATACCCGAAAGTATTAGTTTTTCATGGTTTTTAGTTGTTATTTTAATTTTCCACGTTGTTCTCTCTGTTATTATCTTTATATTTACCCGCATATTTCTTTAACTCCTTTTTGCTCTGGCAGGACGTCTTTTGTGTTTTGCTGTCATTTAATGTTTGTTTACATATTTCCTCTTGCAATTTTAATGTTGCTAGCTGGCTGGCTGGTTGATGGAACAACAACACTTTAGCAGGTTCATTGCTTTTGACGTCGCTGTTCCTTTTGGCCATCCATTGTTGCTCTTGTTGCTGTTACATAAACAGCTGTTGTTTATTACATAACCATTGAAGCAAATGCCAAACAAAACGCGCATAATGTTTGTAGCTAATTTGGTTTTTTCCCCATTCCTTCAGTTGTAGTGATTACATAGGTGCAGGTGGTGCCTGAAGATCTAAGGATCTGATGTAATTCCGGAAGAGAAATTGTGTACCGAGACCAAGATTTGTACACGAGTGATAGTACACAAAATTTGAAATTGTGTAGTTCATGATAGACCACTGTTGCGGAATATCATTTTGAAAGATACTAAAGTTTTTCTTGAGCTTGGCACGCTAGCTAATTGTAATGAAATATTTGTTTCTAATCCCCTCGGTATAATTTCATTGACCGGCCAATTCAACCTAACCTCGGTGTCATATACGGCTTCGAAAACACCCCATCTCAGCAAAATTTTGGAAATATGATAAATTTTGTTCTATTGATTTTTCGACAGGACGGATAATGCTGGTACATGCTGGAACTATTTTCCGTCTTGTGAAGCTTGGTTTGGAAACAAACTGGTTTCGGCGTTTTGTATCTTCTTCAGTGATCTGTATTTGTCGTTCATATTTATTATTTATATTAAATATGTTTATAAGCAGGTATTATCCGAAATTGGTATATGCATAGCAGTTTACGTTATGGAAGTATGTAATGGGTAGGTGCCTGCATTCAGATTGTTTTTGCGTACACTTAATATCTGTGTTGAGGATACACCTATCCCGTTATAAAACAAATTTTTGATAGACATATACATTTTTCGGAGAAAGAAGATATTTCACTCACACGTCGATATGCAGCCAAAAAATATTTCCAATGACTCAGCTAATGCAATTCCTCCAACAGGCTCCTACCGAAGCATTGAATGAATTTTAGGCCGATTTATCCACACCTGTTAAGGTGAAATCCTTGCCTCTTCCCTTTCCCACACGTTTCTCTCTGTAGATACACTATATTCTAGGCTGTTCTGAACAAAGATCGGTATATATACCGATATGATCTTTCACCATAAAACAACATGCGACTCAAGCAGACGACACTCTGTGATGAGACGAGGCCTTGATGAAGTAGTTAAAATCTCTTATATTGGCTGACTTAAAAGCTTTGATACCTAAGAAACCTCCGTCCCTCTTAAGAAAGCTTTTTCGTAATTATGTTACCTGTAATAGTCACAAATCCGCTTATTTCTCAAATAGTGACTAAAATATCACATTGCTCTTAATGGGTGTTCCTGTTACGATTACTGCTATTAAAATTATTTTAAAAAGTAGTGCAGAATAAATTTGTTATTTTTTTAACTTTTTTTCATAAACTCATGGCTTCTTGCTTTGCCAGAGTAAATTAGCATCCTAGACGGCATCGTCAGTGTCATGGCAATAGTCTTTGTCTGCTGTCAAACAAACAATTTAAAGTATGCAGTATACTTGAAGAAAACAACAAGCAAGCCACGCGCTGCTTGAGAATTTATTTAAAGGATAAGTGCATTATTCTACATACTGAACAACGCTTGCTCAGGTGCCAGTCACTTAAGTCGCTAGTTCTTAGCTGATTTTTTCTATACTCCTGCACAAAGTCACATGATGTTGCCTGCTGTCTTATGCTGTCAAAATGTATGTAGCTTAAAGCAGAGAATGCTTTGATGTTGATTTATCACAACAGACATAGTCGAAATATAAAGAAACCAGACGTTATGTCAGAGGAGTGATAAAGGTATATGGATGCGTTTTGTTTATGGCTGAGAAATTATTGACGTAGTGGTTACCTAAATCTATCTCCGATTTATGGAAATCTCTTACACATGAAAATCATTAACTATTTACACTGTACAGCAGGAATTTAGCAACAAAGTAACCAAAGGTATTTGCCGTATAGGGTACCTTCAATTCGCTTTTGAAGGTTAAACTGGTCACAAGGTGTCCTTCGGCTATGTCCGCAGACTCCTGGAGAGTTTAAGCTTTGTTCACTAAAGAATATTGATCCTTATAAAATAAGTATCATATATACTAACACTTGGAAACTCTATCATTTTTCCTCCCATCACTTTTTCACATTTTTCCCGAAGGCGCGAGGTAGTTGCTACATGTTGATGCAACATATTGCTAAAGATCAACTCGGCATTTTTATACCTTCATGGTAAAAATGAAATGGTATATTAATTTCGTCACGAAACCGAAAATTGTAAGTCCTTAAAGGAAAATAGATAGACCTACCATTAAGTATACCGAAATAATCAGGTTGAAGAGCTGAGTTGATTTAGCCATGTCCGTCTGTCCGTCTGTCTGTTTGTATGCAAACTAGTCCCTCAATTTTTGAGATATCTTGATAAAATTTGGTGAGCGGGTGTATTTGGGTGTCCGATTAGACATTTGTCGGAACCGACCGGATCGGACCACTATAGCATATATCCTCCATACAACCGATTTTTCAGAAAAAGAGGATTTTTGTAATATCTTACCCAATTTAAACAGATTGAAGCTTCAAACTTCACCATATACTTTCGTATATTGCACATATTGTTGCCTGAAAAAATTGATGAGATCGGTCGTATATATAGTATATATCCCCCACAACCGATTGTTCAGATAAGGAACTTTTCGTAATTACTGCCCCATTTTAAGAGCTAGAGGCTTCAAATTTCAACGAATGACTTACGTATATAGCATATATTGTTGTCTGAAAAAATCATAAAGATCGTGGTATATATTATATATATGGGTGGTATATATAGTATATATATATAGTATATATATATTATATATATATTATTTTTCGCAAATTTTAGCCCCATTTTAACAGCTAGAAGCTTCAAATTTCACCGAATTCTTACGTATATAGCATATATTGTTGTCTGAAAAAATCATAGAGATCGGTTGTATATATAGTATATATCTCATACAACCGGATTGTTCAGATAAGAACTTTTCGCAATATCTACCCCATTTTAACAGCTATAAGCTTCAAATTTCACCGATTGCTTACGAATATAGCATATATTGTTGTCTGAAAAAATCATAGAGATCGGGTTGTATATATAGTATATATCTCATACAACCGATTGTTCAGATAAGAAACTTTTCGCAATTTCTACCCCATTTTAACAGCTATAAAGCTTCAAATTTCACGATTGCTTACGTATATAGCATATATTGTTGTCTGAAAAAATCATAGAGATCGGTTGTATATATAGTATATATCTCATACAACCGATTGTTCAGATAAGAAACTTTTGCGCAATTTCTACCCCTTTTAACAGCTATGAAGCTCAAATTTTCACAAAAATGCTTACGTATATAGCATATATTGTTGTCTGAAAAAATCATAGAGATCGGTTGTTATATATATATATATCTCATACAACCGATTGTTCATAAGAAACTTTGCGCAATTTCTACCCTTTTTAACAGCTAACGCTTCAAATTTCACAAATGCTTAAGTATATAGCATATATTGTTGTCTGTAAAAAATCATAGA
>JARSSU010031357.1:0-43831 GCA_029619165.1 Eurosta solidaginis
CCGAGCAAAACCGAATCACATTTATTTATTAATAATGGTTTCGGAATGGACGTTATTTTGTGCAGTAGGTGTAAAATTATCACACAACAATTAGGGCTGCACTGCATTGGAGGTTGGGAATGACGTGTTTCGAAATAATCTCACTAAGCAAAACTGGGCTGCCCAACGACCTCTAGTTGTGTCATCTTAAGTGTTCCATTTCGTTCTTCTTCTGAAAAATTATAACTGTTTACCCTGTATGCCATCCAGAGCAAAAAAACACATACGGGAAAAGGCTGCAGGCCTGACATAATGCTGCAATCAGAACTGGCCAAGAGTACAAATTAAAGAGCACAACAAACGCTGGACAAGCAGTTTTTTGCTGGAACACCCTGGCAAAAAGCATCTTCACAAGCACTATGATAAGATCCGGCACCTGTCAACACGGCCGTTTGATCCGACAAGCATAAGTAGGTCCACTACCAAGGGAGCGATAAGGACACTCCCCGAAGGCCTTGCGGGGTGTTACCGATGTTGATGGTCCTTTGCGGATGCAGATCCGGTAACCTGCACCATTAAGGCACCAGCCGACCATCTCGGAACCATTTAGTATGACCACATGAAACCTACAAGGCAATACCGCCCTCCCACCCCCTAGATCCATGAGGAACTTCAATCGCCAGAGCCTAAGCTCTTGGGTTGGAGAAGCTACTTGTTAAAATACATTGGCGTTCCTACACAACAAATACCAAGAATATTTACCAGGAGAGGCATATGAACTAATAAGATTGGGAACATCAATGAATCTGACGTTGGAACGCTGCTGCACCACATCAGCGTTGAAAGGCTTGTTTTTTACTAGCGAAGCGTTTAATAAATTTTCATTGGACTGCAGCTGGCCAGAAGCCAAAAATAAACACAGCGTTTATTAATGTATATAGGTGCATTGAAAAATAGCAATTTAAGTTGGATGTGAACAAGATATGTATAATTATAGAACATATGCAATATATACTAATGCAATGAAGCTAGCAGTGAGTGCCTTTTTGTTTTTATCAGGTAGAAGATAACGATTTCCTTAAGCGATTAATTTACATATGTATGTATAATATACAATTTAAAACCTAAAAGATAGCGATAATTAAATTAGTTCTATACACGAAGATAAATTAAATTTGTGAACTCACCTCAATGTTCCTTTATAATCACCGAATTTCCATTGGCATAGAGAAAATTCTTTCCTTTAGGATCACTACCCAATACAATAGGTTGACCGCGTTGGGTGCGTGGCAAAGTGGCGTAGATAAATTCTATAGGAGCGAAGCGACAAGAAAAATAAAAACACATTCTTTTGAAACACTGGCTAGATTTGTTTTTATAATTTCAGTTATTTAAATATCACAAAATCAATGGGCGCTCAAAATGAATTAACAATTCCACACATACACGAATTATAATTATCACAGAGCATGGAACTTAAGTAAAGTGGGGGGAAGGCGAATACTATTGGATTAGCTGCGAAGCCGGCAATGCATCTACAAATACACCTATTAATTAGGCACCTAGTCTATTGTTGTTGGTAATCCACTGCTTCCGCTGGAGAGTTGCAAGACAGTTCAGTATTCTTTGCCCATATAAGCACATAAAGTGCTTCATAAACATTGGTTTAATATTGCCACTTCCCCACTTTCAACCACTGGCGCCCACTGACTCATGCTTTTTTTTGCTCTATATTTGATATATTTATTATATTTTTTTTCGATCAGACGATGACCGGCAACTCACTATTTTGATACGCTGGTTTTTGTGGTTGTGACATTGTTGCTATTTTAACACACTTTACAGCTTATTATTGAATACACTTTATATAACTAAATTAGTTTATTTTAATACAAAATAAATGTTTTTAAAGATATTTCCAAGCACAAATGACACCACCAAAACCTGACTGAACAAAACCGACTAAATTTTTGTCTGACTTGCACTGTAGCAGTGTTGCTGCAGCACGTGTGGGTTTCGTGAACAGCGCCAGGTTGCATTTCCGTTTTAAAACGACGCAATAACTAAATAGTGCAGCACTGGTGTTAATTCACTATCAATCTGTAGATGGCGCAACACATTCTTTGAAAAGATGAGCTTCGCCCCACAAATTGGATCGAATAGGAGAAGAGACCTTGTGAATGGCTTGATTTATTATTTGTGAGAGTTTATGAGTGCTCGCATCGAATGGGGATAAGCAGTGTTGCAAGAGAAGAAGAAGAATTTAAAAGACCTCTCAAATGCCAAATGATAAGTTACAATTAAGATTAGAAGGATCATTAAGAAATCAACTTCCTTCAAGACCCTTCAACATAAACTTCAAGTTTATGGATGGTTCTTTTATATTTATGTGCCTAATCTGTCATCAGGTTGGTGTTGTAGTAGTGTTCCCGCAAACACAGCAAAACGATTTCTCTGGAGCGGGATCAGGTACCGGCTTCGGATTGGGTTCGATAAATTCCCGGAGCAGGAGAATATGGCGCAGTCCGCTGCAAAGATCTGCTGCGAGGAAGACAATTTGTTGGAGGGATGCAACAAATCAATGGGGGTACACTGAAATGACAGCCCTTGGTCAGGAAAAATCCCGAGTCGCACTTCCTTGGGAAGCGTCATCAGACCTTAGGAGTGATGAAGTCATTACATTTCGGCTGCCACCACCTGAATGGCATGTTTCATTTACTTAAGCGAATTCGGAATCTCGACCTCATAATCCTGCGCGTTATTGGATGATAGCAAGGACCACGGGGTGCGGAAGTCAAGGGGATGTGTAGCGCGACCCGTTTAAAGGGGTTGTCAGCGCAATTTATAGCTTCTCCAACCTCATCGTTAAACTACCAGTGGCGAATCCTGTTTCTTGAGCGGCCGAGGCTCTGACTTCCTCAAGTTCCTCTAGATCTAGCGGGGTGGGGGCGGTTTGATCAAAATAGGCCATTGTGGTCATATTAATTCGTTCGATGCTTTGAAGCGAACCTTCGCCTATAACCCTTCTTTTGGCTCCTGTATTAGTCACGTTCCAATAACTCGTGAACCAGTTACGGATAGAAATTTAGCATGCAAATGCAACAACAAAGTTGTGATCCTGATATATATCTGGTTTTCTGGTTCAATTTCTGATCCGTATAGCAGTTCTGTTCGTTTCGTTTTCTGTAGTAGATTTTTGACAGCTAACCACTTTTGAGTTGGTAGCACTCATGGCTCAACTATATAGTTCGCCCATCTCTACAGCAACAACATAGCTTTGTTCAGATTGTCAAAATCAGCGTGTTGGTGTTAGACGAATGAAATGGAATGAAAACACAAAACTTAGCAGCTTTTGTGTGTAGTAAGAAATTGTTGCTTCATTTTGAGCTTGCCATCACCTTCTGACAATCGTTACTCCAGTGAAATGTATATCAATGATATCAAAAGATGCTTAAAATATTGTTAAAATACGTCTATTTGCGATGATGCATTGCTTATCTAGTGAAAAATATGCAGAATGTGCCATGCTGAAAGTACAAGAAGACCTGGACTCGCTATACAATGGTTATGCCTTAGAAAACTGAAATTAAATGTCGAAAAACGAAGTTCATGATATTTTGTAAAAACACTAATATCATAAGTAACAATAGTTTAAATAATATACCCTGAAGGTAAAAAACATGGAAATCCAAAGAGTAGACAAAATTAAGTATTTAGGAGTTTGATTGATGATAATCTAAATTTTGGAGAGCATGTAACTGTATCTGGAAAGGAAAATTGCACAGAAAATAGGCTTCATGTATAGAACATGTAAACATATCAGTCAAAGTCATAAAATATGGTATATCGCTTCAATTATTGAACCACACTTATTTATTGTCCTACTATTCTGCCTATTAAGTAATGATATATATATTAAGAAACTTCAAATACAGCAAAACAGGCAATGCGATTTATTTTAAAATGTCCTCCAAGAACGCCAAAATTGTATGCTCAATAGATTAAACTGCTTAGTATTAAACAGTCATTATTTCACACTGAAAATTTATACACAACTAGGTTAGGAATGTTACCGAATTACCTGAGTAGTAAATACATTATATCATGAAATCCACAATTATGGAACAAGAAATTGCAATATATAAGACTGCCTAGAAAAGACTGAGTTCGCCAAAAGGTCTCTTGATATTTAGGGTATAAATGTATATGAGTACCTTCTGATTTGAAGACTGTGAAAATATTAGTAGTTCAAAGAAAAATTGTTTTTATATTGTACGTCACTAAATGTGACATGAGTTTAAGTTATTCTCTTATTTTAACTAAACTGGTCTTAAAGACCGTAATAATAAATAAATATAAATAAATAAATAAACACAAATAAATCAGCTGATGAGTTGAGCTAACCATATAATTGAGCCATGGTAGTACTGAAATAAATACGTATACATATGTGTATACATAAAAGATTTCGCCAAATTTTTAAGCAAAAACACGGAAAAAGTAAACAACTTGAAGAAACTGTAAGGAAAATAATTAGTTTATTTACGTGTGATCATTTAAACGCGTGGTAATAAAATAAATTTCATTATTAGGGAAAGGAGGATGTGGACCAACACCATCAAAAAAACATGTTTTATAATAGTGCAGATCAGATCGTTCCAATAAAATTTGATAGTGAGCCAGAGCTCGATAACTCAATGGACCGTCCTATTGTTTCCTTTTTGCCAGCAACCCTGCAATCAGCTGTTTCTGACGACTCATTTGTTTACAAAACTTCCGTCTAATAATTCGTGATATTTTTATCTATATACCGTAAAGTTATTTACACAATATTTCAATTATGCTACAAACTCCAGCAGTAAAATTTGTTAACCCACGTTATGGCCAATTGGTCATTGGCCCACCAGGTTCTGGTAAAACCACATACTGCCATTATGCCTACAACTTCTACAAAGAATTGGGACGAGAAATCGGCGTTGTTAATCTAGATCCTGCGAACGAGAGTATGGAATACAAACCAGTAATTGATGTTATGGAGCTTATCACAGTTGAGGATGTGATGGAGCAATATCATTTAGGACCCAATGGTGCGCTTATGTATTGTGCTGAATTTTTGGAAGCACATTTTGAAGATTGGTTTCTCCCAGAGCTGCGTAAAGCAAGCGCGACATGCAATTATTTTCTATTTGATTGCCCCGGACAGTCGAACTATACACACATCATACAGCAATGGCTACCGTTTTTGAAAAACTGCAAAAGGAGGGATACCATTTGGTCACTGTAAATCTTATCGACTCACACTATTGCTCAGAGCCAACAAAATTTGTATCAACGCTGCTGCTAGCATTGAACATGATGCTGCGCATGGGTTTGCCGCATGTGAATGTACTCTCCAAAGCAGATCTATTGCGTAAGCACGAGTCAAAATTGCAATTCAATTTAGATTTCTATACAGATGTACTGGATTTGAAGTATTTGTTGGAGTCATTGGATGATACGCCGACAATGAAAAATATCGCAAGCTAAATGAAGCTATCTGTTCTATGGTAGAGGATTATGCTTTGGTAACATTTCAATTGCTGGATGCGCGCAGCACAGCAAGTATGTTGCGATTGAGAAATCACATAGATAAAGCAAATGGTTATATTTATAAAGCGGGTGAAGAGACTGCTGTAAATTCGTTAATGGCCTGTGCGTGGGTGCAGAAGCAGAGTCGATGCGGCAAGCACATGATATAGATCCGTATGTTGCGTGAAGTGGAACTGATATGTAACATGATTAAGTATAGTTTAAGAGTTAATATAAATACTTTACATACATATATATTATTTATAAAAATCAAATTTCTTATTGTTTCTTGAGTTATAAACAAACTTAGCATAACTATATAAAAAATTTTAAAAAGTGCGCCCCAAAAGTATGATATATTCAAAACAGAGAAAAATAGATTTTGAATTTTCTCATTGACCAACATCGTGTCGCATGATTTAAAAAATTCGGAAGCCAAAGCGGGTATAGGAAGCTTCTCGTAACCCATCATCAGATTATGGCTCAGGATCAGCATGTTGTTGTTGTTCGCTGTTGTAGCGATAAACGACACTCACCCAAAGGCCTTGGGGAGTGTGTTGTTGTTGTTGTTGTAGCAATGCTCGCCCCACCAAATAGCCGCGACCGATCACAAATTGTCATCAATATCCTCTAACGGGAGTCCAAGGAAACTTGCCGTTTCAACAGGGGTGGACCATAGGGAAAGGGGTGTTAGAGGCGTTGGTTCCACATTACAATTGAAGAGATGGTTGGTGTCATGTGGGGACACGTTGCAAGCGGGCATACATTTTGTATGTCGGGGTTGATTCTGGATAGGTAAGAGTTTAACCTGTTACAGTATCCAGAACGAAGTTGAGCAAGAGCGACACGCGTTTCCCTGTGTTGTTGTTGTTTCCCTGGGGAGTATGCGTTCCTCTTCCGCAAGTTTTGGATATTTTCGTTAAGCACTGGATTCACCGGGCAATTCCCGGCATAAAGGTCCGACGCCTGTTTATGGAGTTCACCAAGGACCACCTTGTGTTTTTCTCCACTTCATACGGCTGGGTTCTCAGTGTGCCGTATTTCGTCAAAATGCTCATCTTCTCTTCCCTGATGGGGAGTATTCTCGCCTCATTATGCAGATGGTGTTCTGGGACATAAGAAGACAGCCCGTGGCGATTCTGAGAGCAGTATTTTGGCAGGCCTGTAGTTTCTTCCAGTGGGTGATTTTTAGGCTTGGCGACCATATGGGTGACGCGTAGCACGTAATCGGCTGGCTAATTGCTTTGTATGTAGTCATGAGCGTTTCTTTATCTTTTCCCCAGTACTGCCAGCGAGGGATTTGAGGATTTTGTTACGGGGAGTGTTATCGATGTTGATGGTCCATTGCCGGATGCAAATCCGGTACGTTCCGGTACCAATCCCGACCATCTCGGGAACGATTTGGATGACCACATGCGACCTTCTAGGCCACAGCCCAGCCCAGAGATCGATGAGCTATGCAATAAAATAAACGGCTATCTCCCTGATCTCTCCAGTTTTTTCGCCTCGCGAAACCTGGCATTGTCACCGACTAAATCCTCCGCGACCTTATTTACAACATGGGACGCCCCAATGTCGACCATATGAACATCCACGTCGATGGCACTACGCTACCGACTGTCCTACACCCAAAATCTTGGGTGTGACGTTTGATCAGGATCTACATTTTGGTGCGCACGCAACCGCAATTGTTCCGAGAATTCAGAGCCGTAATAAAATCCTCAAATCCCTTGCTGGCAGTACCTGGGGAAAAGATAAAGAAACGCTCATGACCACATACAAAGCAATTAGCCAGCCGATTACGTGCTACGCGTCACCCATATGGTCGCCAAGCCTAAAACTACCCACTGGAAGAAACTACAGGCCTGCCAAAATACTACTCTCAGAATCGCCACGGGCTGTCTTCTTATGTCCCCAGAACACCATCTGCATAATGAGGCGAGAATACTCCCCATCAGGGAGAGAAATGAGATGCTGACCAAACAGTTTCTGTTGAATACCCAGAAACCTGGGCATCCCAACAGACATCTGATTGACGAACCAGCACCGCCTAGGGGCCTAAGGAGTCATCTCCGTAAGCATTTTGAGGAAATACGGCACCTGAGAACCCAGCCGTATGAAGCGAAAAAACACAAGCAGGTCCTTGGTGAACTCCATAGACAGGCGTCGGACCTTTATGTCGGGAATTGCCCGGTGAATCCAGTACTTGAAGAAAAATATCCAGAACTCGCGGAAGAGGAACGCATACTCCCCAGGGAAACGCGTGTCACTCTTGCTCAACTTCGTTCTGGATACTGTAACAGGTTAAACTCTTACCTATCCAGAATCAACCCCTACATACAAAATGTATGCCCCGCTTGCAATGTGTCCCCACATGACACCAACCATCTCTTTAATTGTAATGTGGAACCAACGCCTCTAACACCCCTTTCCTTATGGTCCACCCCTGTTGAAACGGCAAGTTTCCTTGGACTCCCGTTAGAGGATATTGATGACAATTTGTGATCGGTCGCGGCTATTAGGTGGGGCGAGCATTGCTACAACAACAACAACAAACCTTCTAGGCCACGCTTCCCAAGGCAGTCGGTTCTATGTACGGAGCGACTCGGGATTTTTCCCGACCAAGAACTGTCATTCAGTGTAACCCCATTTAATTTGTTGCGTCCCTCCCACAAATTGTTATCCTCCCAGCAGCTCCTTGCAGCGGGACTGCTCCATATTCTCTTGCTCCGGGAAGGTATCGAATCCAATCCGGGTCCGTCTCCTGACCCCGGTCCTGAGAAATGGTTTTGCTGCATCTGCCGGAAAAGAATATTTTTAGGACGGTCATACTCTGTTCAGTGTGTCTCGTGTAAGGGATGGTTGCATCGGACAGGTTGTTCTGGGCTTGATCCCAAAACCCGACGTCCACGTAACTTTTATAAATCTTTTGTGGCTCCTTGCTGTTTACGTCCAAGGGCGTCCCGTAGTCTACGCCTTAGCGCCCCCCACTACCTTCCAGCAGCCCAGCTGCTCAGCAAGCCACAACTAGTACCCGCTGCTGCTCGCGCCCCGCGGCGCCAACAACTCAAACAGTTGCTACCACTCATAACTACTATCTCCGTAGCAGAGTCGGTAGCAATGCTGAGCGGAAATGGAGGCGGCCTCGCGTTTATCATACACCACTCTGTGCAATATCATATATTTGATCCTGGCATCGACCGCAGGGACAATGTCTTAGAACGTCAAGGCATATCTGTCCGGTCAGGCGATGCAAACCTAGAAATCATCAACATCTACATCCCTCCTGCCACCTGTTGCCCCAGTGGATACCGCCCTAATATTAGCGCCTTACTCACTGGCAACAATCGCATTATCTTAGGCGACTTTAATGCCCATCACGATCTATGGCATTCAAACTTGCGGGCGAACAGTAGGGGTGAGATGTTGGCGGATCAAATAGAAGAAACGACGTTCTGCACAATAAACGGGGACGCCCCCACACGTATGGTAGGAAGCTGTCACAGTTCGCCGGATATCTCAATCGTGAGCGCAGAACTCGTAAACTGCGTCAACTGGCAGCCAATGGTAACATTGGCATCCGACCACCTCCCTATACTTATTTCGTTCGAGCGTACCCCGACTTCATCGTTACAGAAAAGCGCACTTTCATAAACTTTAAAAAAGGAAAAGTGGGACGAATACAAATCTTTTACAGACAACCTCTTTGCTGCCCTCGCTATCCCGATGATGCCCGCCAAGAGGAGCGTGCTTTCCGCAAGGTCATTGAATCCGCCTCGGCACGTTTCATTCCCGCCGGGAGAATTCCCGAAATTCGGCCCTACGTCCCGGCGGAGGCCGCAAATTCAGCGAGAGAACGTGACCTTATAAGACAGCTCGACCCAGGCGATATAAACCAACGCATCAGATTGCTTGTGGATGAACACAAGCGGGCGAAATGGGAGGAGCACCTAAGAGGTTGTAACCTCTGCCGGTGTGGGTAAACTTTGGTCCACCGTAAAGTCCCTATCGAATCCGTCTAAACACAATGACAAAGTTTCCATCGCCTTCGGCGATAAAGTGCTGTCGGATTCGAAAAAATGCGCGAGCGCTTTCTGCCGTCAATATGTAATGCATTCTATGGTCGACAAAGATACGCGGAGGACCAACAGACACGCACATAAACATAAATTCAGCGCGTCATCAATTACCATCACCGCCAGAGAGGTTGAAGATGCCATTGGTCACGCTAAACCATCCAAAGCAGTGGGCCCAGACGGCATAGCCATGCCGATGCTTAAAAGCCTAGGGAAAGAGGGTTTCAAATACTTAGCACATGTCTTCAACCTGTCTCTTTCCACCTTTGTCATACCCGAAAAATGGAAAATGGCCAAGGTGGTCCCGCTACTAAAGCCTGGGAAACCAGCTAACATAGGAGAGTCGTATCGCCCGATATCTCTCCTATCGCCAGTAGAAAAGACGCTTGAAGCCATTTTGCTCCCCTACTTCCAAGCAAATTTGCAGCTAGCCTGTCATCAGCATGGCTTCAGAAAACTCCATAGCACCACCACCGCGCTAAATGCCATCAGCACCCAGATAAATTGCGGTTTAAATCAAAACCTCCACCATAGAACAGTACTCGTAGCGCTAGACCTATCCAAAACTTTTGATACGGTTAACCATGGCACGTTACTGCAAGACCCGGAAGGGTCTACCCCCCATGTCTTAAAAGGTGGACCGCAAATTATCTGGGTGGTCGGCAGGCATCGGTGCAATTTAGAAACGAAACATCAAAACCAAGAAGAATTAAACAAGGGGTCCCACAGGGTGGTGTCCTATCCCCACTTTTGTTTAAATTCTACATGTCTAAGCTACCTTCACCACCAGAAGGAGTCACTATCGTTTCATACGCCGATGACTGCACAATAATGGCCACAGGCCCAGGCCCACAGATCGTGGAGCTCTGCAACAGAATAAACGGTTACCTCCCTGATCTCTCCAGTTTTTCTGGCATTATCACCGACTAAATCTTCCGCGACCTTATTTACAACATGGACGTCCCAAATGTCGACCATTTTGAACATCCACGTCGATGGCACTACGCTACCGACTGTCCTACACCCCAAAATCTTGGGTGTGACGTTTGATCAGGATCTAAATTTTGGTGAGCACGCAGCCGCAATTGTTCCGAAAATCCAGACCCGTAATAAAATCCTCAAATCCCTTGCTAGCAGTACCTGGGGAAAAGATAAAGAAACGCTCATTACTACATACAAAGCAATTGGCCAGCCGTTTACGTGCAACGCGTCACCCATATGGCCGCCAAGCCTAAAATTACCCACTGGAAGAAGCTACAGGCCTGCTATCTACATAATGAGGCGAAAATACTCCCCATCAGGGAGAGAAATGAGATGCTAACCAAACAGTTCCTGTTGAATACCCAGAAACCTGGGCATCCAAACAGAAATCTGATTGATGAGCCAACACCGCCTAGGGGCTTAAGGAGTCATCTCCGTAAGCATTTTGAGGAAATACGGCACCTGAGAACCCAGCCGTATGAAGCAAAAAAACACAAGCAGGTGCTTGGTGAACTCCACAAACAGGCGTCGGACCTTTATGTCAGGAATTGCCCGGTGAATCCAGTACTCAAAGAAAAGTACCCAAAACTTGTGAAAGAGGAACGCATACTCCCCAGGGAAACGCGTGTCACTCTCGCTCAACTTCGTTCTGGATACTGTAACAGGTTAAACTCTTACCTATCCAGAATCAACCCCGACATACAAAATGTATGCCCCGCTTGCAATGTGTCCCCACATGACACCAACCATCTCTTCAATTGTAATGTGGAACCAACACCTCTAACACCCCTTTCATTATGGTCCACCCCTGTTGAAACAGCAAGTTTCCTTGGACTCCCGTTAGAGGATATTGATGACAATTTGTGATCGGTCGCGGCTGTTAAGTGGGCGAAGCACTGCTACAACAACAACAACAACCTTCTAGGCCATCCCACCGCCTAGATCCATGAGTTCGGGGTCCTCAGTGCTTCGGCTGTTAATGAAACAGGATTCGCCACGGATAGGTGAGGTGCGCTGGCAACCCCTTGAATCTATTTGATATTTTAGTTACCTCTTACGACAGGCATACCTAGCGCGGGTATATTCTAACCCCTTAACCTCCTGTTGCCAAGGTAGATCAAGATCTTCACATACACACTTTTCTGCGGCCTTTGGATATCGTAATTTTCGGCTGCAACGCGACATTCTTCACCGTACCAGATGCACCTTTTCCAAGTATTTTAATTGGCGGTGGCACGAAGTGCTATATAGATATGCTCCTGTATACATTCCCCGCATGGTTGATTTGTACTCTGACAGAGCAGGTGTGCTAGGATTTTGGTTGCGCCGATATAGTGATCTGACTCGATGTTAGTACATCGCCTCGTGCGCATATCTAAAACACCGTAGGCATGTCGTCCGTCTATCGCAATATGGTCCATATCTATAGTAGCTTCATGGATCTTTTTTTATGTTTATACCTGGAGCTAGATATGTAGTTGGACTTGTGTTAGGAGATAGCAGGAAATCACTCGCAGCAAGATATGATTGGGGCGATATCTCTACTTTAGAACCTGAGTCCACGGCCTTCTTCACAGATGGCTTAATTTAACGGCAATCAGGGCACGGGCACCTTCTGTTGTTGTTGTTGTAGCGATAAAGACATTCACTGCAGGTTTTGAGGAGTGTTATCGATGTTGAAACCTCCGTTGAGTTTTAAGTATGTTATCGAGTCTTTTAACAATCTTTTGGCCGATTTGGCGCGCAGAAGAACTCTGGTCGCTTGAAAGCCAGGACTGAAGGATTGGTCTTTTAGAGCAACGGTAAGGCGGCCTTTATTGTGCCATATTCGGATGATGGAACATTGATTCCATTATTTACAGTAAGGGACATTGTCTCATCTGATTCTCATTCGAACTTCTTCTGCCGAATACCAGATGTGCTGTTTTTGTTGCACGGATAAGAACAGTTCTCGAAGGGATATAGATCCGGTACGTTCCGTTAACAAGCACCATTAAGGTACTAGCCCGACCATCTCGGGAACAATTTAATATGTCTATATTGAACCTTTTAGGCCATATCGTCCCCACCCCCTAATTCCATGAGGAACTTAGGGTCTCGCCTGCTAAATGTGTATATGATACATTCAAATTTGTAACAGGACTCGCCTCGCGTGGGTGAGGTTGGCGATAAGCAAAAAGAGCAGAAGCCCCCCGGCCTTTGGGCGGATAAGGTTGATAGACGAAACGAAAAACGTCGCAACGTCCTGGAGCTAGTGAAGAAGAATATTATTAAATTTGAAACTGCAGGAAAGCGCTGCTCTTTGCATGCATTCCCAGCGTTATGCAATCTGGAAACACCAAAATTTGTCTTTAATCATAATAAGTAAGGCCATATCGCCCCACCCGCTAATTCCATGAGGAACTTGGGCAAAAAGAGCAGAAGCCCCCCGGCCTTTGGGCGGATAAGGTTGATAGACGAACGAAAAACGTCGCAACGTCCTGGAGCTAGTGAGGAAGAATATTATAAAATTTGAAACTGCAGGAAAGCGCTGCTCTTTGTATGCATTCCCAGCGTTATGCAATCTGGAAACACCGAAATTTGTCTTTAATTTGTCAGCGGCTTCCAATCAAAAATCACTTTACGTTTACCACAATACAATAAAGAGGAAACAAAGCCATTAAATGTAATCGAGCCATGACACGATAGAAAGACTAGCAGCTAAACACAAGACATACAATATAAACAAGTTACTTGTGGACACGTAAACATAGTCGAGTTGTCAGTCAAAATGTCTTTAAAACAAATCAAAAGACAGGCATTAAGGAGGGGGTGCAAGAGCTTAATAAGGCGCACACCTCGTGTGTGTAGCTACTTTTTGGGCTCGTAGAAAACTTAAGACGATTGATATGCAACAAAGTGCAACAGTCACCTCAATCGCCTTAAATAAGTTATACAGGGGCGTAAGCCGGAGGGCAGAACAGAACTGTTGTTGTTATTCTTTCCCATTTTTTAATGATAACAAGATCGTTGTCAATGGCCCGAATGCCCCATTCAAAAGTGTTTCTAGATACTGTGTTAAAGCTAATACATGTCATAATAAGTAAGGTGGTCGCTTAGTCCAACGTATTATTTTGGGCAGGAAATTAAAGAATCAGAGGGAAAGGATACTAGAAGATACCTGAAATAAAGCACTCCATTAGCGACAGGCGACTAAAATTCACATAGCCAGAGATTCAAAAGACCAGAAATATCGTGCCCCGCTGCATTGGGGTAGCATCAGAAGGTGCAGTTACCGGCGCGTACTGGATCCATACCTGGAAAAGGACCGCCCACATTCGTAACACTCACCTAAACATTCGGCGAGTGTTCTTCCGGTTATAACAACAACAAGGTGAAGATACGAAATCTCGCCCTTTAGACCATATACTATTGATACATTTTTGGCTGTTTTTCCCAGTCCACTGGGTTTTGACATGTGCAGCAAAGTTCCTGACTGACCCACGGACTTACTTCCTCATCCTAAATAAAGAAAATTAAGACCGCGAGCGTTTTTCTATGGAACCGACTCAAACACAATATCCAACATTTAACAAAACCTTTTTGTTGTCTATACACGACTCTGGTCCCTTGTTGGGGGAAGTCTGACCACACCCCTGAACATTTGTTAATTTATATCTATTGTACAATATTGTAACAGAACCACCTTTCAACAACGAGTTGCCTTAGTCAAACATTTAACAGTCAATCGAAGTCAAGTCTTAAAAAAGCCACACGCTATCGCATACACTTTGTATAGTCGGCCACATTATCTTTTGTAAAATCAAGCGCCACTCGCGTCATAATAACAATAAGAAATGGCAACACAATTTGCTGCTGCCTTTAAATAAGGCGGACCCCAAAGACGCACAGTGGGATAATAGGAAGCCAGCGCTGAAAAGAGGAAAACACCTCGATATTATCCAAATAACTACTTTAATGATTTGGAAATAATTAGGCAGTAATACCGAATCCAATCCTGAAATGGTAACAGAATAATTCCGATATAATTTTTAATTGGTCCCGATATAATTCTGTAATAGTCCCAAATGATCCCGAAAAAAATGTTAAAATATTTCCGATATTATTACTAAATTTTACCAAAATGCTGCCAATAATAAAATGGTCCCGCAATAGTCCTGAAATGGGTCCAAAATTATCTTGCAAAGAACCCAAAATTAAATCGCAATATATACTTGGAATAGTGAAATTGTACCTAAGTAAACCAAACAATAATCCCGAAACGATCCCAAAATTAATGCCCATACAACGTCGACTAACCATAAATACAACTTCTTATAAAATTCCCGAACTCTTGGTACCCAATCTTATAACGATCCGGTATTTTTCTTTGAGTTATGGCTCGTGAAAATTGCTTATTCATAAAAGGGGCAGCGCCACGCCCATTTTCAAAAATTTGAATGCCTTCTTATTCCTTATTATAATTCCATTTTGAAAAGAATTATATTTGATATACAGCTCTTTTTTGCAACGATTTAGCGCAACCGCTTTAAAAATCTTTTATATAAAAGTGGGTGTGGTCCTTAACCGATTTCGTTAATTTTTCTTTAAAGCATTCCTTAAGTAAAGGCAACCTCTCTACCGAATTTCGTTACGATAGGTTTAACGATTTTTGATTTACTATTATAATATTTATAAAATTGATTTTATCACAAATGAGCGGTGCCACGCCCATTTTCAAAAATGTTTTCAAATTTTTATCAAGAGTCTCAATGTCAGTCGACACATCACATCAATTTCAACATTTGTGTTTTCCAAAATGTTATATATATAAAAAGTGGGCGTGGAAATATGTGGTGAATATTAGCATCACTATGCTATTAGTAAATAAAAACACAGCAAGCAGCCACACTTATGTACAAGGCACCGAAGAATAGTACATACACATAACCAGCAGCTTGAAGCATAGAGATTATTTCACATACATATATGTAGCCGGCAGCTAAGAGCAGATGATGTTAGTCACACATACACACGCATATGGCTAGATAAAAAGCATAAACTACATAAACGTCTAGACCTAAGGAGAGATGGCGAATGAGGTAACCGAGAGTATAAAAGCAGCTGAGGAATCAGTAATCACTTTGATTTAAACAAGGTATTAGTGAAGTGTAATTGTTAAGTACTCCCAAAGTAG
This sequence comes from Eurosta solidaginis, assembly GCA_029619165.1. Classification (NCBI taxonomy): domain Eukaryota; kingdom Metazoa; phylum Arthropoda; class Insecta; order Diptera; family Tephritidae; genus Eurosta; species Eurosta solidaginis. The sequence goes on from JARSSU010031357.1 coordinate 15,781, forward strand.
TCTAATAAAGACCATTTTGCAATACTGAGTATTGGAGTTATTTATTCTACATTTCAGGCTCACGATCTGTTCATTGCAAGTGTGAAAACCCCAGACTTCTTTAAATGCCCCACTGTGCAACGCATGCACTTCGATAAACGAATATGAGCAGTTTAGTGTAAAGAACCTTTCTTTTCTGTTCCATAAACTTGTCGAATCACAATGCACCTGACAGTGGTTTTAGTTGCTGTCTTCCAAAAAGCATAGATAATTATTCACACACAGATACATATATATATGCATAAATATGTGTGCTATTTATAGTTGTATGTTTGTAGGCATATTTAAAGGAATATACATAAATAGCTTTAATCACGCAATATGCTTATTAAATCCTTGTTGCATTTTTGTTGCAACTCAACCTTTAACATAGCAATGCATCAGCAGGCTTCATCCACCTGTCGCCTGTTTAATACACATTTATTGTATTTAAGCAATATTTAAATGTATTACAAATGCGCGAACACACGCCGATACGTTAATATATCTGCGAACTTGAGATATACGTGTATATGCATATTAGACCGTACTGAAAAAATAAAATTTTTCCGCACATCACGTAAAATCGACTGCTGAGTGGAATATCGTTCTATCTCAGCTGGCAGTTCGAAAACGTCCTAACCACGAATATTTTTTTAAACACCCTATCTCAGACTTCGGTTGAAGAACGCCCTATCTCAGAAAACGCTTTTCCTGCCACTGTCGCAGATGACGGTCATAACGGAACTGCGAGCTGGCATAGCTTAAATTAAATCTAGTAAAGCAAAGTGCTTAGAAAATAATGGAAATATGAGCAGTCCTTACGAAGATAAAGATATAAATTGCGAAACCTGCAGGCCTATCAAAACACCGTGCTCCAAACTGCTACGGGATGTCTTCTTATGACGCCGGAACATTTTCTACATAATGTGGTGGGAACATTCCTTAATAAGTAGAGAAACGAAATGCTGAACAAACATAAATATAAAATAAATACTTGCCCAAATCACCTCCAAAGAGATTAAGGCCGAGTTTTCTCTTCCAATTTTCATCATGTTCCTTTTCAATTCCTACAATAGGCGGTACGGGACCTACATGCTTTATGTCGACTCCGAACGGCAGTTTCAAAACAGATAAGTCACAATATAAACTCGTGAGTGTCTGCCAAGCCAACCTGCTTAGACTTTTTTAATTGAAACACCTTTTTGTTTAATTTTTGATGTTGCTTTTCCCTTAGCCTTGAACCCAGGATCTTCGGTGTGGTAGGCGGAGCACGCTACCACCACACCACGTTTGCCAGTGCTTTACAAAGAGTTCCTATTAAATATTCAGAAACCTGGAAATGCAAACACATAACTGATTGCTGAGGTTCCGCCTCCCAGCGATACAGCGGTTTATCTTCGACAGCAGTGCGAAGAGATACGGCACCAAAAATTTATAAGTTTGAGTCAAATGAGCATAAAGACGCCTTTAGCGCCATCCACAAAGAGTTGGCAAAGTTTCCCTGAGAGACGCGCATCCCCCAAGGTTAAACTCCAACTTGTCCAGAGCCAACCCCGACATACGTTATGTATGTCCCGCCTGTAACGTGTCTCCTTATGACACTGAACATCTTGCGAATTGCAATATTTCGAATAAGACCAATCTTAGCCTCGGATAAATCCTTCGGAGATCGAAGTGAGTATAGGCCGAAATACTTTCGCGTAGTTCTCGTAAAAGCTGGGCAATCATGCATTAAGTGATTCCACCTCATCATCCTTCATACAGCTGCAGCAGTATGGGGTTTCCAGAACATTATTGAGACGCTTCGCATGGACTCCCATTGGACAATGTCCGGTCAAAATCCGAATAACCATTGATAGATGAGCCTCAGTAAACCCAATCAGAAGCTTGGGGGGTTCCTCGCTGCTCATCGATCAGCCAACATTATCACCTCTCAGATACCCTAAAGGGGAATAATTTATTGAAAGTACTTTTCTAAGCCTCGCCGATTAATTGCAACCTTTCACATTTTCGCAGAAGCTTCTCCACGAATCTCGCTTGGCTATTCTTACTTCATACTAATAAATAGAGCTTGCAGTCAGAAGAGTTGAAGAACCGCCTACTAACGCTTAAAGGTCATCAAGAGAATCAGACCAACAGGACGGCTTTCCCTTCCCTCTATTTAAGCTTTCATCGGACAGGACAGATGAAAAGTGCTATTACTTGCGGAAGTTGTCCAACAGAATGTCTATCTCAGTTTAGGACAAGTCCGAACTTACGGCAGGCGTCGTAGGCAATAGCTCCCTAAGCTTCCTACAATGCAAGTCGTAGTTAGTGCTTTTAGGATTTCTAAAAGATATTTTACCAAGATGTTTGTCGTTCACAGAGTACTGAATATGTCCTTGATCAGAGAAGGAATGTCTAAAACGTTAGAGTCTCATACTCGGATTTTGAATAACATAAAATAAATAAATAAATGTAAGGCGCGATAATCTCCGAAGAGATCTAAGGCCGAGTTTCTCTTCCAATTTTGCGTCATGTTCCTCTTGATTTTCCCTACAAATTGGCCGGATGGGACCTATATATTTTATGCCGACTCCGAACGGCATCTGCAAGGCAGATGAGTTTTCACTGAGAGCTTTTTATGGCAAAAATACACTCGGAGCGTTTGCCAAACACTGTCGAGGGGCGACCCCGCTTAGAAAAATGTTCTTCTAATTGAAAAACCTTATTTCTAAAATTTTGATGTTGCTTTGCCCGGGGTATGAAACCCAGGGCATATGGTGTGATAGGCGGAGCACGCTACCATCACACCACGGCGGCCGCCATAACATAGAAGATGATAATTAGGCATGTACGAAACAGTTTTAAACCAAATTAGACTATCATGCCAGTTTTGTTTAAAAATTTGCCATACACTCAAAACTGGGGATATTTTTTTTATTTCTTTCTTGAAACGGTCTAATGCACATACTTGTGTGTGTAAGTATGTCTTTAGCAAAAATTGCAGTTTACTACGCTCATGACGGAAGAGTGCATAAATATTATTTAAGTGGTAAATAAAAGTTGAACAACTCAACGAATAAAATGACAACATTTCTTAATTGTGCAATAGCACCACAAACTGGGCATAAGCGTGCCAAAATCATTAAGCCAGGACACTTAAAAATTTATTTATTTTTTTTTAAATATACATAACTACGATTTATAAATACTGTATGCATGTAAGTATTTGTTTATGCAAATGAAGTTTGTTGCACTTAATGAAATAAACACTGACACGTTAAAGGCATTTTGCAACAACAAAGTGAACGCCACAAAATATGCAATGATTTTTTGTTTTTGATTGCTTTGCAAGGACCAAAGACTTAAACACAAAAGAAAAAATGCAGTTTTTAATGCAAGAAAAAGTTAAAAATAGTTGATCTTAAGTTAGAATTTAATATTCTTGAAAGAAGTTAATATCCATGGACAGAACTCTTTTTTTCTCCTCATTGCTACCTATAGAGGGACAAGACGAACCCGAGACCACAATCGCTGATAATGAAAAAACACGTTTCGGCATCTGACTATGACGAAGTAAGAATGGAAATATTTAGGCTAATTAATTACAAGGCGCCAGGTAATGTCGGAATACCCACCCAGCTTTTCAAACACGGAGGCGAAGAGTTGGTAAATAGCATACATCAGCTCCTATGCAAATTATGGTCAGATAAGACGCATGCTTCCAGTTTGGAACTAAAGTGTACTCTGCCCAATCCACAAGAAAGGCGAGCCCACAAGCCGCGCAAATTACCGCGGAATCAGCCTGCTTAATATTGCGTAAACAGTTCTATCTAGCATACTGTGCAACAAATATGATCAACATTCTGATTGGAGCTTATCAGCGCAGCTTTAGGCATGTTAAATCAACTATCGACAAGATCTTCAAGATGAGCCAGATCCTGGAGAAGACTCACGATAAGAGAATCGACACTCACCTCACTTCAAAGCAGCTTTTGACAACGCGAAAAGAAGCTCCTACATCTGAATTTAAGTTTCCTGCAAAGTTAATATCGCTCCGCCAAATGACGTTGAACAACACCAACGGCTCCATGAGGATTAGAAAGGACCTCTCCGAGCCATTTTCAACCAAATGAGGCTTCAGACAAGGCAAGGAGATTAGATAAAGAAGAAAAAAAAACAGTTGAAGGATATAAATTAGGGGAAGGATTCTGTCTATTTGAGAACCAGCATTAACAGCAAAAACACTTGTCAGTTTAGAAATCAAAAGGAGAATAAGTTTTGCCACAAGTGCTACTTTGAATTAAGTAGGCAACGGAAAGTAAAGTCCCCGCTCGGCCAACGAAAATTGCGCTTTACAAGACGCTCATTATACATACCCTCATGTATGGCTCGGAATCATGACCGGTATCGAGAGAAGATGAGATGGATCTTGGACGGCGAGTATCGAAAGAGCTATAATTATGAGCTGTATGAGTTTTGCGCAGATATGATGATGATAAATGGAATAAAAACCAAGGCTATGCTGGCTAGGCCATATGCAGCTGACCTCCAACGCAATGTACAGTCTATTAGAAAAGCCTACAATTGCTGATCTTAATGATCGCCTAAAGGTTTAAATGCCAAGGAGAAGGAAGTGGGATTAACCGAGAGGGAAAATTATATTTCTCTACCTTATGTGGGTTGTATATATATGGACTCATTCATATGCCAAATATTTTTTATATTAAGCGCTTGCGAGACGAATATAAAATATTTAGGCGAATGTTAGCATCACTACGCTGTTAGTAAATTAATCACAACAACAATAAGCAAGCAGCCACACTTGTGTACATGAACCCATCAAAGTAATCCATTTACACACGTACATAGACGGCGACGAAGAATGACTCACAAACACATATGTAGTCATCAGCAAGGGCAGAAGTTTGTTACTCACACATACACACCCATATAGCTAAATAACCAAGTATGTGATGCAACTGTTCCATGTTCGTGAAAAGCCTAGACCTAGGAGAAAACGAGGCACCAGAGAGTATAAAAGCAGCGCAAGCTGAGGAATAATTAATCAGTTTGATTTAAACACGCTATAAGTTGCGAAGTATAATTGTGAAGTACTACTCCCAAAGTAGTCTAAATAAAGACCATTTTGCAATACTGAATATTGGAGTTATTTATTTCAGAGTTCAGCGATTTCGAAACGTTAGTAGAAGATGCATAATATCAGGAATTTCTCAAAATTCGTTACAATATGAAGTGTTGGTTAGTTGAAGAGCAAAATGTTTTTTTGGATACATATGACTTCTTAGGTAACTCAAGTTTTTGAAGCTCTATTTGCGTCATTGGCCTTATGGATTTGCCATCTGTTAGGATAATTTTCATGAACGTAAGTAGCCCCTTTCCAACTATGGAACAAATAAGCTAGCAAACTGCCGAGATAATTAAAGGCTAAATAAAATTCTAATTACATACATATGAAAAACAAGAACTTTGCAATCAGATAAAAAGTTGTCAAGTCTTAATCGAGCACACGACAATAAACTTCCAAGCAACTAGACAGTTGAGTTCAACAATCATGAAATATGCACTTCTTTAGCACTGCACTACTTAATATGCGGAACAATGCAAACATCTGCACCCTAAGAACATTTCCTTTTTCAACCAACTCATGACATAATTAATGAAAATTAATTAAAAGCATAAATTTAGCACTTAACCGTTGGCAGTTTTTGTAAAATAACTTGCAGAATGAAATGAAATGAAACAACAACCAACTAATGTGTATGGAAAACAAAATACAAAAACAAAAATGTAGGCACTAAAGTCACAACACACTCAAAGCAAGAACAATAGAAATTGTTGCAAACGCAAGACTAACGATGCAAAACATTTCCCCTAAGAAGAAGAAGAAACAACAAGAAAACGGCAAGAAAGAAGGAAGAGACGACCGTAAATTGATGGCATACAGGAAACTTGAGATGGAGGGAAGAGTATGTTAGAACGTTAATGCACTAATCTGCTGTATAGTCTGATGTGGTGGATATCACAACTTCTGTAGACGAATAAAAAAAGCTTAGGCGTCTAAATGTCAACTATAAAAAATCTTGTTTATGCTTCAAATATATGCGCCCCACACAGGTGAGCACACATTGACCCGCGTAATTTCGTGTTTATGTTGTTGCAGTTGCATACGGAATTGCATTGCTAAGTTGACATAACGACTTGGCCTGTTTGCTCTTTGCGATTACGCATTAATTCTAAAACACCACGCAGCGCACCTAAGTCAGGTCTATACTGACAACGTGAAGCACTAAGATGGAGCGAAAAAAAATAAATTTTTTGTTTATTTGTTGGCGTTAGTGGGACACTTTCCTTCTTTGTAGCTCTTGGTATTTCTAAGAGGCTGAAGATAAACCCACTGCCGGAAGACGTTAATATTTGCGCTACCTGGGGAAACGGGGGATGAGTGGCGGGTGCCAGACGGTCGGTATCAAAGGAGAACGGTAATTGGTAGAGGGTACAAGATGAAGTACTTGCTGTCATCAGAATGAACCGGCACACTCGCGCCTTGTCAGCCACGTCACTGCTGACGGATATAATTCGAGACTGTGTAGGCTTTTGTCTATTTGGCAACCGGCAAAAACCATGTCAGCTTAAAAAATCAAACGGAGAATCACTCCTGCCAATAAGTGCTACTTTGGACTGAGCAGGCAATTGAAAAGGAAAGTCCTCTCCGGAGTCATGGACGGTGTCGATAGAAGATGGGGTGGTCTTTTAGTGTTGAAGAGAAAGTTCTCGTGTCCATGATGCCGACAACGAGTATCGAAGAATGTTGAGCCGTATGAGCTTCGCGCAGGTAATAAAGATAGTGCAGCGAATAAAACTCAAAGGCTTCGCTCCGAACAGGAAGTTATTTCAGTCGATACCGCAGTTTGGAAGCAGAGGAAGCAGGTAACCTCCACTGAGTTGGGAGAGGCAGGTGGATAAAGACTCGACTTCTCTCCCGCTTAGGCGGTTAAGTACCAATTAATGATGAATTATGCTGAGGGGGTATGCAAGAATTACTTGTTGAGGCTCTGATTCGAAGAGCAATTGGCTGATGTTTATTCGGTCGGTGGGATTTATGATGTCGAAGCAGGTGACTGGTGGGTGGTTATAGGTGCAGAAGAGGCCAGTGGGATATAAGGTGTCATCTACGCAAGCACCATGAAGAAATCCGGCACACAAAAATGCAGCCGTTTGACTTCAAAAAGCATAAATACGCCTTAAGCTGTATCCATAAAGAGCTGGTGAAGTCTTTTCCCGATAAATGCGCGGCATACCCCGTTCTAGGTGTCTCCGCAGAATAGAAGAGTAGACTTTACAGAGACACGCTCGTCTCTCTGACATAAATTCAATCTGTATCGGGCTGTAGCTTAAAATCTTCCTCATCCAGAGTTAACGCAATGTATGTATGTCCTATATGTAATATGTCCCCACATAATACCAACCACCTTTTTAAATTGCAAGGTGGAGTCAACGCCTCTAACATCCAAGTCTCTCGCCTAAACCTTTAGAAATTTCAAGTTTCCTTGGATTCCAATTAAAGACAATTGAGATAGACCGCACCTACTGGTTGGGACGAAACACTGCTACAAGAAGAAGTAGGTGGTGTGATTGGTGTGTAATCGGGTGAGTTCCGATGCTATAAATTGTCGTTGAGTCGGGGGAAGGAAATACGACGCTGAATACTGATGGATTGATCCATGTGAAGAGACCGATAAATGGTGAGCCTAAGTCGGTGAGGCGATAAATCGGTGTCTAAAATGACAGGTGGAAGTAAAGGAATCGTTCTTATTGCGAACGAAATGCATGCAAGTTGAAGCACAGGATATAAGGAGGATCCATTTTATCATAGGGCAGAAAGGATTTTGCTATTCTAAAAAACAGCCGTTGGGTAGCCGAATTATTCACCACTCTAAGAAGTGGACAGAAAACGCAGACTTGTGAAGTGCAGAGTCGAAAATAGCGCACCCCTTACTACTTTTTTAGAAAGTGTCTATTTTCTTATCAAACTTCAATTCCAAACATAAAACCAACTTAGTTTTATGTGAGTTTTTCGCTCCACCCTAATACACACCCTATGGCTGTTGCATACTCCATTGCCGCTAGAGAAAAAGGTAGGCCAAAAAAGATATACATACATACAAAACTGCATGCAGGTATATATGTATGTATACATTAACAAGAAATTTGTTCACATTCAAATGTTAACGCACATAGAAGTGAACAACAAACAACGTAGTTGAAGTTTTGTCATACACCAACAACAACTTCACGAACTACACAAACAACTAAAAGTAGAGCTCATATCTACCGCCAACGCCAATGACGACAACATTAATTTATTTAGTGCACTTTACGACAAAACACGAACATAACGATGATATCAAATCGTAAATTCAGCTTAGAAAAAGATGGATGGGTTTTACTGTTGTTTGGTTGCATGTTGCGGTGTAGGTAAAGGGTGTGAATTAAATGTGCAACAATGCATTCGTAGAATGCATTAAAAACATAAACGCGTACATAAATTGCATGCGCCGTTTGTATTCTACCCAACTTACTTACTTAATTGGCGCTTAACCGTCTAAAGGGTTTATGGCCGTCCAACAAGGCGCGCCAGTCGCTCCTTCGCTCCGCCAACCGGCGCCAATTGGTCGCACCAAGGGAGCTTAAATCGTTTTCCACCTGGTCCTTCCAACGGAGTGCGGGCCGCCCTCTGCCTCTGCTTCCATAGGCGGGTTCCGATAGAAACACTTTCTTGGCCGGAGCATCATCTTTCATTCGCATAACATGGCCTAGCCAGCGCAGCCGCTGCGTTTTAATTCGCTGGACTATGTTGATGTCTACGTATAGCTCGTACAGCTCATCATTAATCTACTCGCCATCGCCAATGCGTAGAGGTACATAAATCTTTCGAAGAACTTTTCCTCTCGAACACTCCTTCTACCCAACTAACCGAACAACAATCCACAATGTGATGCATCGAATCTTCGTACGAGTGAGGCTTTGGGGATCACGGAAGGTATATTTGACCGAAAATGCCAATTAATGATGATGATATTGGCCCAGCACTCAAACGTACGTGATATCGTGTTCGTTGTCCTTTTCCATAGGAGCCTCCGTGAACCCATTAGGTAGTCGTGCGCTTTGCATAAACGCTGACGTCCAAGAACCCCGTTTACACACAAGAAGAAAGAAAGAGACTTCAAGTGAGAAAGGAAGAGCTCCAATGTTCCATACGTTCGAGAAAACCCGAATAACAAGTTCGTATTTGTGCCTGATATTCATCCCCGAAGTCATTATAGTCCATATAATTTAACTATAAACTGGTATGACGTGAGAAACAGTGAATTATATCAACATTCTGAAGAAAATTTCGGAAACACGACAGGGCATATGGAAGTAATAAGAAATCCAAAGAATATCCTCTTATATCTGCCAGTCAAGCAAGCTTTGCGCGCCTTGCAGGCTTACACAACTACCTCTAAGCTTGTGGACAAATGCAGTGGAGTCCCAAACTATCAGGAAGCCAAAAACAAGGGGTTGTTAGGATGGTTTCGCGGGCCTCAGGTACATGAAGGTAAAGAACAGGCAGATTACCGAGCCAAACAGGGTGCTACATCAACATTCTATGTTCAAGAGCACATAATGGCTTACGCTAGGAAAACTATAAGTAACTATAAAAGCAGTTCGAAAATAGACCAAATTTTTTATACTCCTAGCAACGAGAGTGTCAGCCAAACTCCTTAATCTAAGCATAGAGGGACTACAAACTCTCACTGGGTACTATACTAGAACTATATTAGTCACTGTAGTTCACGATATCACCTAAGTAAGTTAAATATATAGGATACGCAAATTTTTCCCTATTTGCGAGATGAACGGTGAAACGCCGGTTCACATCCTCTACAATTTCGTCGTTCTGGCAAGCAGATATTATTCCAGCTAGGTGGTGGCGTGACTATTAATCTCCTCGGAATATGGAGTAAGGAGCCTGAATAGATACTTAAATACATCGAAAGACTCCACATACGGTGATAGGTTGAAAGGGTCAGCACAGATCTAAATAAAGGTCGCAAGGCATCGGCGCCTAATTAGTATACTCACTTTTCATCGCCCACGCCAGTCGTTGTCCGAGTAATGTTGAAATCTCTGTCTTCAAAATCATAAGATAGAATTCCATCCTCCTAATTGTTTTTGCTTTTGTCAACTGTTCTTTGCTTTACGTAGATTCGGCACCCTCCGAAAACTTGATCTATAAGGGTACTAGACTTACTGTCTCTGAACCTCTTGAATCCAAACCTTATTGTCTATCCGTTCCCTTGATTTTGTTAGATCTTGGATTGCCACAGGCTGGCCCTCATATTCGTAAACTATTGAGTTGGAGCGACCTCCGCTGGGGAACCAATGCAGTGATTCGACAGTGTATATTTGCGGCTTCAACATGTAAAGTTCTAAATTCCCTTTCCTTGGATGGCTTTTGTACTCCTCGAAGCCGCGTAAACTTCAATTCCATTTGGTTAGATTGAATGATTGTTACCGATTAAACCTCCCTATAAACATGACTTACGCCCTAGAAAGAGATAGAATGCATCAAAAATTATCTACTGGAATACTTGGAACTCCAAACAATGTTGAATGCCTTATGTAAGTACTTCTAAGAAACCCACTACTTTTAAGACATTTAAATGACCTATGCTATGAAAATTTATCCTTCAATTCCTTCATTGGCCTTTGCACTGCACTTTTAATTCTCAATTGATTATTCTTTGGGCATCGGTTAAGTTAAGTTTTCCAAATCGAGGCTACCCTCACCCCTATGAAATGGTTTAACTCGCAGCCCTTACTTCAGAGCTTTTAGATAGATGTAAGCGCGTAATACGTGATCACCGAAACTATACATATATAGGAATTATGAATAGTACCCAGGGGAATAATCGAATTACTTAACTTCCGAGAAGAAAGTTTAAACCTACCGTGTGAGAGCTACCAAGTTCGGTAGATCACTATGCGGCTAGTAATTAAATGCTGCGCCAAAACAACAGTGAAGGCGGACGAAATAACAATAGGGTTCACATATGTACATACACAATAAATTTACATAATGCCATATATACAATATCAAAAGGCGAATATGAGACACAGGAAAACTAGAAGTACAAAAACAACTGTTCGAGGAGGCTGTTTACGAAGAGTCTAGACCCTATGAGAAATAATAATGAGGCAGCTCAAGGGTATGTAAGCGGTGCAATCAAAGAAAGCAGGTATAAGTTTGATATTAAGTGATGTATATGATTAAATTTGAATTATGAAGTTGCACTACGGATGTTGTGGGGAATAAAAAGCATTTTTCTATACAGGATTTTTAGTATTATTTGACAGTCAGTGAACGAATACAACATTACAATATTTTAAGCAGTGTTAGTCTGGGAAATTGTGAACTTACAGATTTTCTGAAAATATGGCATATGTGCGGTGGGCTTCTCTGACATTGCAGCGTTATTATTATTATTATTGTGGCGAACATTAGCAATTTTATACATCACTATGCTGCTACTAAATAAATGCACAACAACAATAAAGCAAACAGTCACACTTCTATACATGTACAAATCATAGCAAGCAGGCACACATAAAACAACCAGCACCTTGAAGAAAGAGAAACAATCACACATCACGTTATCATCAGCTAAAAAAGTTGGTACTCACACGTACACGTGCATATAGCTAAAGAAAACAAAGTATGAGACTCAACTGTTCTAGACGGCATGTTCGTGAAAAAGTTTAGACCTCAGGAGAAATATGCGAATGAGGCAACACAGAACACTAAAGCAGCGCCACCTGAGGAAAAGTGAATCAGTTTGATTTAAACACGCTAGTGTGAAGAATAATTGTAATTGTGAAGGACTAATCCAAAAATAGTCTAAATAAAGACCATTTGGTAATACTGAATATTGGAGTTATTTATTCGACAGTTCAGCGATTCGAACGTTAGCAGAAGATGCATAATTATCAAAAATTTCCCAGAATTCGTTACATTATTATTATTACTAGGCCTGTAAGTACTGCAACCTTTGTGTAGATCTATTGGGCATGGCCTTTCAGCCTAATTTCGTATGCGGAGGCTTTTAATATCTAAGCCCTCTTCAAGCTTTTACTCCATATTATATGGGGTACTAAGAGTCACACCACCTAGTTGCCTTGCCAGGACGCCACATTCGGCGTTTCATCCTCCAGCTCACAAAAATGACAAATTTGAGTATCGGATATAGACAGCATATTTCGTCATATTGTAACGAATTTCGCGAAATTCCGATTACTTGAAACCCTCTGCCAACGTTCGAATCGCTGAAACTGTTGAATAAATCACTCCAATATTCTGTATTTCAAAATGGTCTTTATTAGACTAATTTGGGAGTCGTACAGATATACTTCACAATTATACTTCACTTCGTAACTAATAGCGTGTTTTAAATCAAACTGATTACTGACTAGTCAGCTTGCGATGCTTTTATACTCTCCGTTGCTTCATTCACATATTTCCATTAAAATTTAGACGTTTCGCCTTCTACAAATCTGTATCTCCTGCTTGGTAAATGAGCTACATATATGCGTGTGTATGTGTGAGTAACAACTTCGGCTGATTACTACATCTGTGTGTGAGTTATCTCTTCGTTGCCTTTTATGTATGTGTGTCAATAATGATTGATGTGTTCATGTATATACGAGTGGCTGCTTCATGTTTTTTATAGTTGCGTGATTATTTATTTAGTATTAGCTTAGTGATGCTATTATTCGTCACAATATATATGATCATGAAAGAGTGTTAAGGTGATCATGAAAGAGTAGCTGAGAATTTCGAGAGAGTAAAATATGCATTATATCTAGCGTAAACTCTCCAAGCGAGAGTTTGAACAAAAATCTCAAGAAAGACGTTCTTATCACTTGATCTGTCTCCGTTTAGTATGCAATAACATCTAAGTGAATGGGAGAACTGAAATTCTTCTTCTTCTTATGAACTATCAACTTCATCTAGTAGCCAATACCCACAGGCATTTGTTCCACCAGTTGCTTCACAGCATGGCACACCATCCTTCTCTATACTCATTTATTTATTATTGCTGGCGTATTTCCGTTTGGTTTCCATGTTATCCTTTTGTTTTCAAATATCACTCACTTACATACTTACCGGCGTACTTGTGTGGTCTATTACCTCTTTTGAATGCATTTTTCCCATGTTTGCTAGCATTGTTTTAAGCACAGGAGTGGGTATTGGAGGCATTTGTTGTAATTCTTACGCACATTTTTTAATTGTTGCTGTTGTTTTCATTCTATCAGCTATGCAAAAGTCGCTAAGCGCATATTTGCAAATACTAAAAAATAAAAGGAACAAGTATGTAAGCTGTTTTGTTCATTTGGTAGGCCCTAAGGGAAATGGAGGTGTGTATACACACTCATGTATGTTTGCATGTATGTGTATTTTTTCATTTCTATGTTCCCCTTTATATTTATGAGTTTTATCATTTGCCATGACTTTGTCTTGGCTATAAAATGCAGTGTCGCTCCATTTGCCATTTGTATGTAGTGACTGCTATGTTTGCATGTGTAAGTGAGTTTGTGTGCGTTTCTCACATGTTAGGCATTTTTTTAACTCACGTCACACAGCCACTCAGCTACATAAAATGTTTCCCGTTTGCTTGGTTTTTTAAATTTTTTTATTTCTGACTGGGTATTGCATAGCAATCTTTAGTCGTCGAGTTACAAAAAAAGCAAAGGTTTGAGCTCTTATGCATGATTACTAAACAGCAAAAGCACAAACTCGAGAAATAAGGCAAATTTATATAAAAAGGAAACACTTTTTTTAAATAAAATTGATGAGTGGATCTGTTGTGATCGACAACTGTGGCAATACAACCAAATATTATGTGCCAAAGGAAAGAGTACGAGCCGTACTGTCTGGTCGTTGGAGCAGCCCTATTTTGCAATCACATTTGTCATTTTGCTTGCTCATTTTCATCTAACCATTTAAGAAGCATCGGTGGAATAACAGAGTGACCAGTGATGAGGCTCGTAAATAATCTCAATACAGATTTGTTTAGTACGAGAAAGGAAGCTCTTGAAAACTTACAAGCACTAAAGTTGATACAAAACAAACACGTCACGATTATATCCATTTCGAGCCTTCCACTGGCAATCTCATCAACAAATTTATTCCCTTCAATATTACAGTGTCCAAGTATCCAGAAAAGAGAGACAACGAGATGCCCTATAGACACCAAACGAAGCTCGACAGTTCCTTACAAATAGCAGATTTTACCATTTGATTTCGATACCGTAATGTCCTGAATCAGTTCACCTGCTTGCTCTAGACCTCCGACTGAATATGACTCGGGCAAGAAATACCCGAACATTAATATGAAAAAAATGATGTGATCATGCTCGTTTGGAGAATTTCGGTTGTCTACCATAAGTGCCACTATATCAGCGAGCCCCTCCGAGTGAATGATGCTATTCCTCCCTTGATGGGCAACCCACTAAAACTGAACTTCTCACGGCTAGCACATTTATATTCCGTTACGTGAGTTTTTTGGAAACACCCATATAATTGGGCTAAGCAACCGTATTCCCGTTTCGCAAAGAGACTACTCCTCACGTAAGGAGGAAACGATTTTTGTACTAACGGGATTCAAATCACAGGTGCCACACTCTGTTTCAGCGCCCACCTCCGAGTGTATGACTTTCTTATCCTCTTAATGGGCTACCGAACAAAAACCCAACCTCCCACGCCCCACGCAGTTTCGTCTTTCTGTTTTGAAAAGTAAATATATCTCATGTATCTGCAATTTCCTATCTGTAACTTCCCTAGGCCATTTTATACCCGCGGTTAGATCATCTAGTGCTACTTCCACCCTTGTTCGTTACTGTGCGAAGTGATTTCAGATTTTCCTCCTTGCTCATTCTGTGGAGATATTCCCGGAAGTAGCCGTGCTCAGCAAACGATTTCCTCAGGTAAAAGTCAACCTGTCCAGCGGTAGCTGCAAGCATGTATCCAGCTCGAGAGTCAGTTTCCTTTCATGTAGCACCGCGGCTTATTGCGGTTGTATTCTTATCGCGTCTGCACAGCAGCCACATCTCTGCCTACCTCTGCGCGGAGATGATAAATTGATTTCCTTTCCTCAACGAGAAGGTGTACCGGTATGGTTTCCGCAACGACAAGGATGGCACCCTCGGATACCTTGTCATATGCTGAGGTGATTCAAAGGGCCTCTCTGTATTGGACTTAGGTAAAAGCTGCTCGGTACCCCTAGAACTTCATTGCATACACCCAAATTTCTGCACCGTACAAAGGTATACGAGCCGGCTGGAAGCAGCTTTCTTATAAATGGCCTTATTTCGCCTATGTTTGTTACTAAACGACATAGGTATACAATGATCTTTGCCCTACCCCTTGCAAGTGGTCTGAGAAGGTAACTTGCAATAAAGCCTATCACTAATCAATTTATCAACGAATTCTTTATCTTATCGAAAACAACTGATACAGAGTAGTTATCGGTTTGTTATCGGCTTGCTATCGAGGTGCTATCGGTTAATTATCGACATGTTATCGATAACAAATGACATCTGTGCTAATTTCTTTGTCGTCATATTATCGACATGTTTGTTATCGACGAGTTATTAATAAACGGTAGCGAAAGTTTTTCATACTACCGTACACGTACGAGAACGTCCTGAATGGTTGTTTATGTTCTCATTCACCAATGTGAATGCAATGAAAAGGCTCAAGTGCATAAACTCAGGTTCCCCAACGAACGAGGGTGTAAGATTCCGAAACTAGCCTGAGAGCAAATGCCAATGTCGCAAGCTATCGACGATTGTGGACCATGGTATCCCTGTCAAAATAGGTAGATCAAATCAAATTTAGGAAATTATTGGGCATCCTGACTTGGTAAATAAGTAGTATGAGTTTCAAAAGAAAATTCGATATACGAATCATTGAATTTTTGCTACTCAACTACAAAAGATTACAGCTAGAGTATATTTTGCATGCATTTGTCTGCCGCTTAATTTTTTTACTTCTGCCAGATAAAACCTATTATCATAAATTATAATTAAAATTTATATGCCAACATTAAAAGGTGTGCGGAAGTGTCACACACACACAAACTCATTTTCTTACTCGGCAACGCTTTGCATTGTTTATGTTTATGTTTTACTTGCAGGGGGAGTTCCCCTCTACATTTGTATGTGTGCAATTGAGGCTCACAAGTTAACTTAGTTAGAAGAAGGTTTGAATATTTTTATATTCAGAGATGTTTTATTTGAGAGTTGAGAAAACCATTTGCGATGTTTGGGTTAATTGCATAAGTGCGTAAATGTGTAATTGTCGATTAACAGTAAAGTCGTGAATATCAGAGACTAATGCTTTAAAATACATTTGTTGACAACTGCTGTATGAATAGTTCACCCTTTCGATGCCCATTGAAGTACAGGGAAAGGAGTTGCGACATATCTTGCGGGTACTTAGACTCAAAGAAAAAAATTATTAGTTGAAAATACAACTGGACACAATTTTTTCGTGGAGCTCGTATACATTATTACCCAGAGACTCTAAAGGGAAGTGCGCCATCAGCTCTCCTTTGACCATTGAGAGATGGGTTTTAGCAAACTCAAATAATGTCAATGAGCGTTTACTAACAACAACCGACAAGAAGGATCTTGACACCTGGAAAGAGGTGGCAATAGCCCAGCGCTTTTTCTCTTGACCAGAGTCCCTGCTGGCATCCAGATGAGGGGAGGCGAAGTACCCCCGTTATTCTGTGGATAACTGAGCTTCCTCACTTCGCTGTTATAAACCTGCAGTCAGTTGATAAATAGAATCAGAGATGATTTGACAACCAATACCTCTGCATAGCAATCGGTAGAACACTATTAAAAGCACCTTCGATGTCGAAAGAGGCGCCCAGAATGATCCTTTTGCATCCTAGTGAGCCTTCTATCAGATTAGTGACGGAATGGAAGGCTTTTTCAGTAGATCTGCCTTTACTATAGGCCTGTCTTAATATCGATAATAACTATCGAGACATTTTATTTTGATCAGAGGCTCTGACGCTTTAAGGAAGCTCTTCTCCGTCATCAGAATAAAGGTGCTCAACTTAACACAGCTGGCGAATACTGGAATAAGCCAGATTTGAGCAGTCCCTAGAGACTTCTGTAGTTGCACAAGATTTATGCCACCATAACATGGATGCTTGTAGCGTTCGAAAGAGCTCTTTTGCCTCCGGGTGACTGACAATACTCTTTGGCAAGTAATCGCACTTTACTCTTCCTGCTAACGACGAAACTGGCAGTAATTCCTCTAATTTATTACAATAAAGGTACCAATTTCCAAGCCTATCACTCTTAAACGTTATTTTACTGGAAAGCTAAACTGAATGCACCAGTGATCGGCTTGTGGAGCGTGATCTTTTTCCTCAAGAGAAGACTTTATTGCCTACTCAGTTCAGTTTACTTGTTTGCAAGAGTGATTCTCCGTTTGATTTCTGAGCTGACATTATTTTCGCTATTAATGTTGTTTCTGAGATGAACAATGTTTTACACGGTCTTCAAATCATGTGTGTTAACTATGACGTAGCTGTCAAGGCAAGAATGCGCCGATTATTTCTTGGATGATTGAAAGTACTTCGCCTTGTCCTTATTCAACGCAAGACCCACTTCTTTGTCTCTTTATACAAGGCAGAAATCACGGCATGTTTGCTAAGGCCAATAATATTAATAACGCGCTTTGCAGTATCGCCTTACTTGAGGATTGCGCAGTTAAGTGCTAGCCAGTAATGGTTACCCTGAACTAGTAATCAAATCCCGAGTTTCCGGTACGAAAGAGAAGATCAACACCCTTTTTATCACGTTGGATGTGCCGTTTCTTGAAAATCAACTATAGACGGATTTCAATATGAAGGAGGGTAGAACATATTGAGATGAAGCTAATAAAGGAAATCGAACAGGTTTCATGAAAATTAATTGACCCATTAGATAATAAAATACCATTTCACTATGAAGAAGACATACAATAATCAGTAGATTGGAAATTGCCTATATTAAAATTTTACGGAACGACATGGCGTATGAGTAACCTAAAAAGGCGCACGTACGAATTTTTTTATTACCGTGAATGCATACCAAATATACGAGTAAAAGAACATCTGAATCAATGTATACAGGACATGTATGAATGTATATGATCATAGCCATTTACCAATCATGCATGTTTAGTATGCATACCAATAAATACTTGCAGGTGCCTAAAAATTTTGCTTAAGTGCATCATTTTTTGAAAATCAACTAAATTCAAGGCAAGTGTATGCCAAAAGCATAGTGGAGTGGTCATTTATGTAGAAAATTGTAGCTAAAAATTGCACATGTCGAAAATTGAGGAAATCAACTGTTAGGCATAAACACTTCTCTGCATGTACATTAGTGTGTGTGTGTGTGTATATGCTGCTGCGCTCGTTAGTTATATGTGAATTCCATAACAAGCATGCTAATGGGGCTAAAAACTTGCATTTACCGGTAGGCAGACCACTTACAAGTACATTTATACACATTTATATAAAACACATATGTATATGCACACAAACACATACATATATGTATTTATAATATCCATTTGACTTTTAAATGTTACATTTGCTGCCTGCTGGTTTGGTTAGTTTATTTTATTTTTTTTTACAAAAAAGACGAAAATTTCCGGCCGTTTGTTTATTAGCTTCTTGGTAATATAAACGTATCCGTATGCATGTATATTTATGAATAACAAAAGTAAATCAATAATAAAGCAGGTTAAGATATGATATTAGTAAAAAAGAAATACGACTTGAGCAAGTAAGTGATTAAGACCGGAAGTTATTTATATACGTATTTTTGTATATAGTTGAGGGTATAAGCTTTTATGTTGTAGCAGGTTGTATAAAGTAAGTTATCTAAAGTCTTCTACTTACTTGTGCAAATCAATGGCTTAATAGAGCGCAATGGATGACTTAATAAATGTTAACAAATGCATGCGGTAAAAGGATAAAACATATAAGTATGACTACTTTTAACAAGTATGGACTATCTCAAATTTAAACACACGCTGTGATATTTGCTTGTCGTCGATAGTTAAATTATTTTTAACATACATCTATAAATCTTATTAAATAAAGTCGTTTGTAAGTCCATCACTTCACACAGAATAATACGATTTTAAAACGTGTGTTTTCCATTTGAAAGATTAGCTACCTGTGATGAACATTTTCTCTATAATTTGAAGGTGTATATAAAATAGGGGCGTTGCAAATTGGCGAAATGTTGTAAAATATCATATATTTTTTGTTTTACAGAGCTATAACTCAAAAATGGATAGATCGATTTTAATAATTCTTCTTTGCAGTAAAATTGTGCAATATTAGCTTTCGTTCTGCATCACAAGAAAAAATTTATACTTGATTCCTTTTTAATATGAGCAATATTATTTCAACATAAGTTATATTTTTTCCCAAAAATGCAGTGCGTGTGTTTGTTCGGTGTAAACTGTGCGTGCTAACTTGATTTGAGTGGGGCATTATGCATCACATATGCAGATACTTAGTATTCGCTAGCGTTATTTAACTTCACACATTCAGTACATTTTTAGGTATGTATGGATGTATGTATGTATTTTTATTCTATATCAGCTGGAAACATATATGTATGTATAATAATACGTTGCATATACATATTTATGTATGTAAAATACTCTTTTGTGAAGATTTTTAAACATTTCGTTAAAACTCTTAAACAAAAGTTAATTTTTTTTGTAAAATGTTTTGGTTGTATGGAGCTTATGGACACCAAAACCACTACTCCGTTTTTATTCAAATTTTTTCGGGGAATGGACCATGCACCGACTGGGCTTTGACTGGGACTAGTACTGGGATTACGACTGGGACTGGAACTGGGACTGGGACTAAGAATAAAGGATGGGGGAGAAAAAGAACTAGAAAGGAGAGAAAAGATTACTATTTTCGACACTTTTTCAAGGAAAATGGACCACGAACCGACTGAGATTGTGGACTTCAAAACCACTTCTCCGTTTTTATTCAAATTTGTAGGGTTTGCTACTGATATCTTCGAACAAAACTTTGCCTAAATTAGTATTTACGACACTTTTTTCCGGGAAATGGGCCATGAACCGACTGGGCTTTGACTGGGATTACCTCTGTGATTGGCACTGGAACTGGGACTGGGACTAAAGATGGATACGAAAAAGAACTAGAAAGAAGAGAAAAGAGGAAGGAGAAAGGGACTGAGAAATAAATAGAGTTGGACGAAGATAGAGAGATAGGAATAGATGAAGTGGAAAAGGAGTGAGGGTAAAGACGGAGAGGCCGAAATAGACGCTTAGAAAAGAGTGAATAAAAGGACAACGAAAAGGCGGAGGGAGGGTGTGGGAGAGTAAGAGGTAAAAATTTCATAAAACTTTTGCAGATAGACCAAAACTAGGGCAGAACAGTGTCGGTCGGGTTCTGCTGGTATATATATGTGAATTTCGGAATGTAAGCGTAACCGTAGTTTTTGGAAGCGGTATGTCACATAGGGGTAATCCATAATGTAAGCGAAAGTCGTACCTTCATTAATGCAAGCCAAGGCAAGGCAAGGAAAGACGTGTAATCAATATAGTATCGAAGAGTTAACGGCTTGTTATCGATGAGCTATCGCTTCGGTATCGACGGTTTATGGGCGTGATGAACATTTCTTATCGACGAGCTGACGGTGTATTATAAACGAGGAGTAGATGAGTAATCGATTTGTTATCGAAGTGTTGTAAACTTATTATCGACAACATAGGTTATATACAAGTTGCAGATTTTTGTTATCAATATGTTATCGAAAAATACAGGTTTATTTTGGACAAGTTATCGATTGTCCATCGAAAGGTTATCGATTTGTTATTCCAAATTTAACAACAATTTATCAATTTGCTATCAAGGAGTTATCGATATATTATCAAAAAGGAGTGGCTTTCCATGAGAGAACCACTTTTGGTTTAATGCAAAACAATCAATATTTTGCCTTGAATATTACTTTGAATAGATAAAAGGAGTCTTCTTATTAACTGCAGGTGGCGTAATCGTTGTTTGATCGGCTCTGGGTTTTATTTTTCAAGCGCGGCAAAATGGCGCTCGGAATGTTATCGATTCGTTGTCGATGTATTATCGAAAATTTTATCAATTATCTATCGAAAATTTATCGATTTGTTATCAAAAATTTACCGATATGTCATCGAAAAACTTTCGATTTACTATCGAAAAGTTATGGCTGATTTATCAAAAAGTTAACGATATTTCATCACAAAGTTATAGATTTTTATCGAAAATTTATCGAAAGTGTATCGTTTTGTTACCAACAAATGATCGGTTTCTTATCGGAAACCCCGTCCTTTAACAAGAAGATTATCAGCCGATAGTATAACAATAACTTTGCGGTATCGCTTGTTACGGTTAAGAAGCCAACAAAGCTTTTCTCAAAAATCTCGATATTATTTGTTCCTGGTAAAGTTGCACTTTTGTGGTCAACTGCAAGCTGTAGTTAGCTTTAAATTACTAATTTTCTACACGTATATCTGCATGTAAGCAAAACGAACTTCACGAGTACTTGGTACTGCCATTTTATTTTTGCTACCACTTGGCTTTACAACGTTTTTAGCCGAAACGTACCCATACTATAAACACCAGATTTTCTTTGATTCTATGCATGTAATTATTTTAAAACTTAAAGAAAAGTTGCTACTTTTGGTTATTTTTTGAAGATTTACTTACTTAGCCGTTTAAATGTTATGGCGATCCAACAAGGGGCACCATCGCTACTTCGCTGTGCAAACTGGCGCCAATTGTGAACTTTAAATCGCTTCCATATGGCCCTTCCAACGGAGTGCACTGTATACTTTCTTAGCCAGACCATCTTCTTTCATTCGCATCATCTCATAAAGCTCATCATTAAATCGACTTCAGTACTGGCCAAGCAAAAGCGTAGAGGTGCATTAATCTTTCAAGCAACTTTTCTTCATTAGATGTTGTAAGTTCCCATGAATTTGAACCATATAGTAGAACGAATACGTTAAGCGCCTTGTAGAGTATGATTTTCTTTGCCAAGCGAGGACTTTAATTTTTAACTGTCTACTTAGTCCAAAGGCGCACTGATTGGCAAAAATGGCTCTTCGCTGGATTTCAAGGCTAAAGTTGTTGATTATATTTATGCTGATTCCAAATAAACGAAGTCGTTTACTCTTGGAAATTATAGCTGCCAACAGTGGCGGGCTAATAAGTGCAAACATGCTTTCTATTAGACTACCTTTCAAAATGCTTAAAGGCTAAGCAATTTCAACAAAAAGATTCATCAAGACTACTCTTTTCCCTTCTTGTGATGTCCATACAGACGTGCCCGTTCCAACCTACATTTTCGACCCAGGGAAAATTCTTTTTTGGTAACTTCCCGTTGAGCTAGACACTTGATACTTAGAGCATAGATCAGATATGGGAAACATTACAATGCAAGTGAAAAAATTTCCGATAGGTGGCGCACGGATCGAGATATACAGAAAATTAATTTAAAATGGAAATTTTGCGATCGACTTTTAACTATCTTCTCGGTGATCTAGAGACTTGAAGCTTAGCACATTGTTTGCGAGTCGATGGCACTACAATTCTTGGAAAACAAAATCCCGCCAGGTGGTAGACGAATCGAGATAAACCAAAATCCCTGAAATCCCTGAAAAGACGAAGGGAATCTGGCGATCGATTTTTAAGAAACTTCTCGCTGAGCTAGAGACCTGAAACTTTGGCTATGAGTCGAACCCGGTGGCAATGCAATATTTGATCAAAAAAATTGCGCTAGGTGGCGCATGGATCGAGATATTAAAAAAATTAATTTTGATTTGGGAGTTTTCAATCTATTTTAACTAACTTGCCGGTTACCTAGAGACTTGAAACTTGGCACTTAGTTAGAGGCCTAGTGACAATACAACTTATAGAAAACAAATTTCCGCTAGGTGGCGAGCTAGTCAAGATCACTGCAGATCCTTGAAAAACGAGGAATCTTGCAATCAATTTTTAAGTAACTTCCCGGTGAGTTAGAGACTGAAAATTGGGCCGTGAGTTAGAACCCAAAATTCCAAATGCCTTTTTGTAGGCAGCACTAAAAAGTGAAAATAAAAAGATGTTAAAAAAATTTTAAGGACTACCTTTATATAAAGGACCAAAAAATAGAAGGCAATTTTTCCTTTAATACAGACATAATCTTGTTGAATTTGGACTATAAAACTTTAACAATAGCTCTTGTAAAAGAATTTTGGGATTTAAAATTATAAAGGTAGAGCGCGAGTTAGTGCAACAGAAAATACACTACTGTACCGATAACATCATCCCATGTATGATATAGAATCAGTAGTTTACATGAAAAGTATGGTCCTCTTTAAACATTGTCTATCTATCTATTAACCATTATCAGAAACCAAAATATTGTAACCAAAGATACGATTTCTATTTAAACATAAACCAAATATAAACATAAACAAAACATAAACAAAACCAAATAAAATATTATCACGAACAAAAGATCCTATTCAACCATTGTAAGCATAGATAAGATTTATACTTAAACATTATCAGCAGATCCCTTTTTTTGAACATTATCAGCAGCCACTAACAAAGAAAACAGAGCATATAAATAGACGGTTAAGCATAGAAATAAGTTAGTCTTCTATTACACTGAAGCATATGAACTTCAGTTAGAATTCATAAAGTACATATAGATAGAAATAAAGTATATTGTTTTATTTAAAATCGAAAGTACATACTTAACTCGCGTGCTTAAATTTTAAATAATCAATTAGTTAATCCCAAGTAGATGGTTGCCTTAAATTGAACGATTGCGCTCCACCTTTATAATTTTAAATCCAAAATTCTTTTACAAGAGCTATTGTTAAGTTTTTTAGTCAAAATCAACAAGATTATGTCTGTATTAAAGGAAAAATTGCCTTCTATTTTTTGGTCCATTTATATAAAGGTAGTCCTTAAAATTTTTTTATCATCTTTTTATTTCCTCTATTTTGTGGACATTTTTTTAAGTTAGTCTCTTAAAAAAATAGAGTATTGCTTAATATCTCAGCCAATTATCATGAAATTGCTTAGCAAAAGTTATTACCATCTAGCAACTGTTGCCATCTTTAATTCTAAGCATTTCATTGCTCAATATGCACTCCTATCTTATTTTAAGTTTTCCATATGTAGCATATTGCATACAACCTGTTTTTAGTATTCAATGCACGTTGCAAATAATATCTATAGCAAGGACGTAACTTTTTCGTGCCGATATTCATCAGCTGCTGCCTCTTCTCACCCTTCCTCAATGCACTACGCTATAGCACAACAGCAACTTATTGAAACAACCGTTGAACGATTGTTGCTCATACGCCCTGTTGACAACAATATTAGTGTGTGTTTGCATGTGTGGTTGTGCGATGGCTAAGGGAGTTTACCTGTTCACTGCTTTTTATTTATACAACATATTTCCTTGTTGTAATCTTTTTTATATTATTTTCCTTACGTATATCCTTTTCAATTCCGCTTATGAGTGTATTGAGTAAAATTGTTGTAGAAATATTGTGTGTGTTTTGTTGTTGTTGTACATGATTCGTCTGCTCGATATGCAACGCGTATCCATGCAATTGTACACTTTTGCGCTCGAGTGCATGTGTGGAAAGTTGTTCATACATACATACATACATACAAACATTTGGAATAGTACACACAGCCTGTCACTCACTTTATTCAACACGCATACATACACAACATATGTTGAATTGTGTGTGCATCATTGTTGCTATAAATTGTTCGTACATCAATGCTGCAACGTTTGCGTTTAGGGATTTTTTATTATTTTTCGAGGTCCCAAATTCAATACACTTTTCTGCAATAAGTAGAAATTGAACTGCTGTTTCTACAAAATTGTGTTTTTTTTATTGCTAGCGTAGTTACTTTGTTACTATTGCATCTGCAACAAATGATCATCATATTGTGCTTGATTTGTACAGCTTTTGGTACAAAATGCGTTTCAATTGCTGCTACGTTTGGGTTTTTTTTGTTGACATTTTTTGACCATTGGATTGGGAAGCAATGGAACATTCAATGTACTTATAAGGGCAAAATTAAAGTCTGGCATGTTTTATTATTGTTCGAAATTCTGTATTCTTGTGTTCTAAAAGATTAGATTAAACATAATGACCGCCGTCAGACAGAGGCTATTTGTTAGCTTACTAGCCAAAGTAACCCAAATGTCTATAAGAAAAATTTTTCTAAACAATGTTTCACTTGGTATTGGTGTGGAAAACTTTCCGAAAAGCTTCTTAGCGAAAACTTAGCTGCCTTGAAGATGCCTCTTAGAGCCCCCATAAAACAGAGGACTAAATAAGTTGAAAACGCTTTACGTAAGATTCGGTTAACAGGACTGGACCGAGGAGCCACATACCAGCCCGACAATAAGACCACCAATGAGCTCAGTGTGATGTCGCAAACGGCACGCAACCCTTACTCTACCAGCTACTGCGAATCGTTCCCCTTCGTGGAGTCAATAAATTTTGCTATCGCTCTTATTTCGTGTCTACTCGAGATCATAAAGAAAAAATTTACCTATGGCAGTAACTTTTTGCTGGCAGTAATCGTAATCCTAGCGACGTGAGAACCTATTAAATAGTATCTAGTAAAAACACAAGGGACAAATACTTGAGATATTCAAGCTGAAAAGAGTGTTAGAGTGTCTTTCATTATAGGAAGCCCAAACCAACTTTGTTGACTTGAATGTAGCAACCAAAGCATATTTGGCCTCCTTATAAAATTTGTGCTTACACGAAGTAATTTTCGGTACGAATGTAGGTAGTCTTATCTCTCTGGAGAGCTCACAGCTATACATTTGCATTCTTTATACAGGTAACCAAATAGGCTATCGGCGAAGAGCTGGTTCATCTCTAGGTGGCTCTTACTGACCGACTTTGTGTTGTCGATACATTCAAGGCCTTTAGGGCGGCCCAACAAAGTGATGATATTATTCTTCATAAGGTGTAAAGTAGTTTACAGCCTAGCGTATTGCTAACATTTTTGGTTGACAAACGATACAATGGTCGGAAAGGGCAAAAGGAGATCTCAAATCTCCAATATGGTGAAAATATGGGGAAGACAAACAGGATCGGAGCCTATTACGAGCACCGGAGGTTGCAAAGGACATATTTTTAATATCTGCGAATCTAAGGGACGTAAGGGTTTATTGAAATAATGGAAATGAATGGTCTCCGAGGTCCATCCCTATGCAGTGGTTTGGCAAACACTTCAAGAGTATTTCGACTATGGAAAGCTTCTCAGTGAAAGTTCATCTATCTTGCAGTTGCCGCTCCGTGTCGGCATAAAAAACGCAGATGCCGTGGCGCCAGCTTGTAGGGAAAAATTGAAAACGAGCATGACAAAAATTGAAAGAAAAATACGGCCTAGTTCTAAATCGTACGTTGCGTTCATTAATAATTTTTATCATAGAAATTGTTGGTCCGTTGTGAGATATAGATAAGTTACGTTTCGGAAACTTGACTCTTTTGAGAACAGTTTGATATGACCATGTCAAATATTTTAGATTATCCCACCATCCCTTGCAATAGTTGCGAAAATTTATTTGGAGGCTGGAAGAGACGCGATTTCAATAAGAACTGAACTTACTACTGATTTACTGAAATGAACGCAAGTTTGTAACGAACGTATCTCCAACGCTCATGAATGCGAAGGCTGATACCTACAATTGTTGCATAAAACCGGTATTCTTCAATTCATGCAGAATTAATGATGTTGTACGAATGAAAAAAATTTAAGTTGGGAGGTCGGAATGCACTTGATTCTAAATCCCTAAACCCAAATTCTGTAAACTGTAATTTGTTCACAAACCGTAATCGTATTAGCGCTTTTGATTATCAGGTTTAAGTGCACTAAAATTTTGAAAATGTCGTATTTTTCATAGATACAAACCTGAAGTCTGTAACTTAGAATTGATCTTTGGAATGTGACCAAGAAAACTAGGTTAGGTTGAACTGCAAATTCTGGTAGCACTATGCACGCATTCAGTCTATGTGAGGTCTCTATTGACTCTGGCAACTCTGCCGCCCTTATAGCTGGTGACTTGATCTGGCGAGCTCAAGATATCAACACAGAACGTGCTCATTTGTGCCTTCCTGCATCTCGCACTTCCTACACTTGCTGTTACTTATGAGACCCAACTAATAAGCATGTCTCGTCAGAAGGCAGTGTCCATTTAATTTGCCCATCGTAGGCCTTAAGTTTTCTCTCTTCAGAGATATGAGCCTTTTTGTGAGGCTGACATCGTAGGCTTTATACGTGATCTTTGAAAGTTTGCAGCCACACATTTGTGTGTTTTTCCTGTTTGATTGATCATATGTAACTCCTGTCTCCTTTTGAAAACAAAACTAATCTTCAATAAATACTTAAATATACCGTTTGAATGAGAAATAAATTCCTCACAAACTCTTTTAATTGTTCCCGATATTTCCTCGTGATATTTGATATATAAGCTTTTGTATTACATGTACTCCTGCACTGCGAACAAAAGCAATATATGTAGCACACTTTCAGGCAGACCCTCTTATATTGGGTTTGGAGTTGTGTAGCAGATGGAATAGTCGATTTATTTCTTTTTAATTTAAATGTTTTACTTTATTAGTTTAAATAATTTTATTTCAAAGACGCAAGCTTTGCTGAACATGCCTATATGCAGTTATTAAGTGATTAAAGTGCCTAAAAGTAGACTTCAAATTTGTGAAAAACTTTGTATGAAGAAATTATCGCAACTTTAATAAAGTTTAGGGACCAATATCCTTATTGGCAACAGAGTTTTTTTTCAAAAACAAAAATTACACTTTTAACAGATGCGATTTTAAATCTTA